>QJPP01004690.1:131030-165595 GCA_003996215.1 Jaltomata sinuosa
AACCACAGTAAAACATGGATAAAAACTCTTTATATGCATGGAAATGGTATGATCACACACAATAGCTGCCCCGCAGCTCACAATCAACCTATCGACCCTGCACAGGCCCACAGCTACTCAGCAAGCATAACCAGCCTAGAAGGATAATACTATGCCCGGGACTCACGGACATTCCCAAAATCCACCTTCTATGTTCCAGAGTCAAACAAGGCCTCAGGACACAAGGGTAAATAAAAAATATCGGCAAATACTACAAGCAACGGAGGAACAAAAGTAGGCGGACATGAATAAAGCGGTCAAGGTCTGTGGTACCAACCTAATAAACCAACCCAAGGATGCCCATTAATACAATTTTATTTTATATATACGGAGTCTAGGGAAAATAAACCGTAACCTACCTGTCGTCCGACGACAAGCTGCTAGAACAACGCTGTCCAAGCTCGAACCACTCCAAGAAAACCAAAACTAAATCGGAATCGGAATCGAATTTGGGATGGAACAACTTGACGTAGATAATTGATTTTCTTTTTGAGATTAAATAAAATGTGAAACATTTTCTTCCTATCAACACTCTTCAATAATTTGTAAGTATATATGTGCATATGCACAAAGAAAGCGTACAGGAGCTATCCCTTTTGCTAAAGGGCAAAATATATATATGTATATGTACTGCCAGCCAATAGCACATTAGGCAGCCACCTCTCACCTTTGATTGCTGGCCACTTCCTCCACCTCCACGTGGAATGGAGGTGGCAACCAATTCTCCCCCGTTAGGTATATATTCGGGTATTGCATAAATTCCTGGTAAAATAAATATAATATTTAAATATACCATAATTCATAGAAAATCATTTCCAATAAAACCTATTAGATTATAATAATAACTTCCAACATAGCTAAATTTACTATCTCCGTTAAAATATTACGGAGTATAAAAACTTTATAAAATAAATATGTATACACTTATATCGTATCAAATATATTTTTCATAAACCTTTAAAATATTTTGAAAAGGCAATAATAATATACTTTGTACCCAATTCAACTTTTAAATAACGTATTTTCAAATACACGCACGATACTTATAAAGTTCTTAAGTTTAGGCTCGTAATTCGCCTACGCACGATTTCGACATTCAAGAATTCTCTCGGGATCCTCTCTTATATTTTATCACTATTTTGGAACTGAAATGGCATTTTAAAACGTGACGTCGAGGCTTAAATCGCGTTTAACCCGACCCGGTTCGCGACCCGGTTCGCAACCCGTTTTCTGCCAGACAGTCCGCGGTAAAACAGTCATAACTCTTTACTCCGAGATCCGTTGGATGTGAGGTTTTGTGCGTTGGAAACTAGACTCGTAGACCTTCGATTTGGTATCTTGGGGGACTTCTAACTCTTTATATATTGGGAGAAAAGCTCCAAGACATTTGACCCAAGGTTCAGAAAATTTGTTAAAGGTCTTACGCTATCTTTTGCCGATTTGCTTGACTTCAAAACTTAAACGTGGGAATGACCGGAAGGGTCATTACATAGTATGAGGATGTGTATAGACTATAGGCAATTGGACAAGGTCACCATCCGAAACAAGTATCCCTTACTCTGCATAAATGACCTCTTTGATCAATTGCAGGGTGCATCCATATTTTTTGAAAATTGACTTGAGGTCAGTGTACCATCAGCTAAAGATTAGGCCTGAGGGTATACCTAAGATGGCATTTCGGACTCGGTATGGGAATTATGAGTTCCTGGTAATATTGTTTGGATTGACCAATGAACCGGCGGCATTCATGAGTTTGATGAATGGTGTCTTTAAATCGTATCCGCACTCCTTTGTGATTATGCTTACAAATGATATCCTGATTTACTCTAAGAGTAAGGAAGAACATGCAGAGCATCTTCGCATTGTGTTGGGGATATTAAGGCACCAAAAATTGTATGCCAAATTTTTGAAGTGTGAATTATGGTTATCTTTTGTTGCCTTCTTTGGGCATGTGATTTCAGAAAAAGGGATTAGGTGGATCCCCAAAAGATCAAGGCAGTTAAGAGTTGGGTTTGGCCTAGTACCGTGACTGAGATTAGAAGTTTTGTGGGGCTTGCAGGCTACTACCATAGATTTGGCAAGGACTTTGCGTCCATTGCTACTCACTTGACAAGGTTAACTCAAAAGGAGGTACCTTTTGTGTGGTTCGACAAGTGTGAAGAGAGCTTTCAAAAGCTCAAGGCACTCCTAACTTCGGCTCCCATTCTATCATTGTCGGTTGAAGGTAATGATTTTATTGTGTTTTGTGATGCTTCACATTTGAGTCTGGGTGATGTGTTGATGCATGATCTGAATTTTATAGCTTATGATTCAAGGCAGATGAAGCCCATGAGAAGAATTACACAACTCACGACTTGGAGTTGGCAGCGGTGGATTTTATAGCTTATGATTCAAGGCAGCTGAAGCCCATGAGAAGAATTACACAACTCACGACTTGGAGTTGGTAGCGGTGGTCTTTTGCTCTAAAGATTTAGAGATAATACCTTTATGGTGTCAAGTGTGAAGTGTTCACAGACCATCATAGCCTGCAACATGTGTTTACTCAGAAGGATTTAAACCTGAGACAGAGGAGGTGGATGTAATTGTTGAAGGATAACGATGTGGCATCCAGTATCTCCTGAGTAAGGCTAATATGGTGGCAGACGCATTGAACCAGAAAGCGTTAGCATGGGTAGTTTGGTTTGTTTAGGGGTATCCAAACGACCCTTGGCTAGGGAGATTCGGGATCTAGAATCAAAGTTCATGCAGTTAGGCATCTCAGAACAAGGTGGGTTGTTGGCCAGTATTGAGGTTAAACCCACATTTATAGAGGAAATAAAAGCCAATATGCATAGTTGAACAAACTTTGGGGCAAGGTAGTATCTAAAGAGTCTGGGGATGCCATGTTGGATGCTAGTGGGGTACTGGGTTTCAGGGAGAGGATTTGTGTTCCTCGGGTTAATGATTTGATTCAGAATATATTGGCAGAGACTCATGGTTCGCAGTATTCCATTCATCTGGGCATAACCAAAATGTACCAGGACTTTAGGCGACTTTATTGGTGGCCTGGGATGAAACGGGACATAGCTGATTTTGTGTTTAAGTGTCAGAATTGTCAGCAGGTTAAGTATGAGCACCAAAGGCATGCAGGATAGTGGAAATTAGAAAGGATAGCCATGGATTTTGTGGTGGGTCTTCCTAAGACCATGGGCAAGTATGACTCTATTAGGGTCATCGTGGACAGGCTAACCAAGTCATCTCATTTTATTTCGGTCAAGGAGGATTATAATTCACAGCAGTTGGCCAAGATTTATGTTAAGAAAATTGTGAGTGTGCATGCGGTGCCACTCTCCATCATATCAGACAGGTGTACACAGTTTACTTCTAAGTTCTGGGCAAGTTGCATGAAGAGTTGGGCACTCAACTCACTTTTGACACAACTTTTCATCCTCAGACCGACGGTCAGTCAGAGATGATGATTTAAGTATTGGAGGACATGCTGAGAGCATTTGTAATCGACTTCGGGGGCCATTGAGACCAGTTTCTACAATTGTGTGAGTTCTCATACAACAATAGCTATCACTCAGTATCGATATGGCACCATTTGAGGCACTCTATGGGAGGGGATGTAGATCAACCATAGGCTAGTTTGAGACAGGCGATGTGAAACCTTTGGGAGTGGACTTGGTGAGGGAAGCTCGGGAAAAGATGAGGGGTATTCAGGCCAAGTTGCTAGCAGCTCAAAGCAGACAAAAAGAGTATGTAGATCACAAGGTAAGAGACATGGCTTTTTAGGTTAGTGAACAAGTGTTATTGAAAGTTTCCCCACTGAAAGGGGTAATGCGATTTAGCCAGAAGGGCAAGCTTATCCCTCGGTTCATCGTTCCATTTGAGGTTCTTGAGATGGTAGGGCCAGTGGCTTACAGTTTAGCACTACCATCCAGTTTGTCCAGAGTCCATCCAGTCTTCCATGTATCCATGCTGAAGCCGTACCATGGGAATGGAGAGTATATTATTAAGTGGGATTCAATCTTGCTATACAAGGATATTCAATAAAAAAAGGTGCTGGTTGTGATTCTAGATCAGGATGTACGGAAGTTGAGAACAAAGGAAATCAGATCGGTGAAGGTTCAATGAAAGCATCATTCAATTGAGGAAGCCACTTGGGAAATTGAGAAGGACGTGCAGGACAAGTACCCTCACTTGTTTAAGGATTCAGGTACTACACTTTCTCTTTTTTAACTCATCTTTTTGGGTTTGATCATTCAAGGATGAACGATGGGTAAATTAGTATCTATTGTAATGACATGTTCCATCGTTACGGGTAAACCATTCGTGTATGTTTTGGATTAGAAAACTTCCATATTTTGGAGTTGGAAATTTTGGGCTAGGCTAGTCTCGCACAAATTCTAAGCGGGGTATGGTTGTCATGCCCCAGACTAAGGGGAGGCACGACTGGCACTCGATACCTTATTCTATCGAGTTAGCCACTAAAACATACTAATTGACTCAGTTATGGACCCAAAAGGTCGGGCAGCATAACATCTGAAATACTAAACCTGGACCATTAAGGTCATAACCTGAATGACATAAAGTCATATAGACGAAGGTAGACAAGCCAAAAATAACAAAGTACTAGCTGGCTGACGAGGCCGCAACTAAAGACATACATATATATACATGCCAAGCCTATGAGGCTGGATATTGGAAGCTACAGAAAGATACCCAGAATACTGTGTCCACAATATCCTCTAAGAGTTTCATAAGCACTGGTCGGGACAAGGCCCCGACTACACCCAAATTGTATAACAAAAGTAAACATTCTATAAAAGCTCCAGGAAGAGGTGGAGCTTACCAACTCACCGCTGAGCCCCGAATCCTAATAGAGGGGTTGATTAGAATGCCTACCTGGACTTGCATGCATGAAACAAAAATACAGTGTCCCCAGGCAATGGAACATCAGTACAAATAAAAATGTACTAGTATGTAAAGCGGAAAGTAGAATCATAATTAGTTGTTGTAAAAAGGATAATAGAGATACCATCTGAAACTGAAACTCTGATAGCGTCCATGGACGACATCTGACCTTATAGAAATCAAATATGCATGGTATACTCGCGTAATCATATGTCGTGAATACATATATATAAATTCAAATGCATGTCATACCCAAGTAAGTGCTAGCAATGGTGGTGTCTTCCGGTAGCTAACCGGCATCATATCTGCCAACTCGTGGCCATCTGTGTCTCATACGTATAATTATAGGCAATAGGCTCTATGCCTACTGATTATATCTCGAAAGTTGAATGTATATCATGTCATGTCATGGATGCGTAATTCACGTATTTCATCATAATTATGTTACCAATCTTAGCCTGTTGGTACTCTAGTTCTCATAATCTTGTAATCACTTTTGTATAACATGTAAATGCCTCATAGAACCTTATGTGCTATTAGAATAGATTTGAACACTTAACTCGACTTTAGAAAGGTAACTTAAACCTACGGATGTTCATAAAGATCTTAAGGTACTTCACTTAGTTTCTATATATGTTTCCCCTATAGTTTGTAAAAGAAAGTATTTCAAACACCAAGTCCTTTAGTAGTTTAAACATACAAGATACATTTGAGAGTTTTAAAAATTGACAATTATTTTAAAGTTTTCTGAAAATCATTTTTTTGCAAGGAAGGAGGGATGGTTTCAAATTCTTAATGTTCCTTTGCAATCATTTTAAGTCACAAGACCCAAAGAAGAAAAAGAACTCCTACATATAGACATATAGTTAAGAAAGCCGACAAAATAACATATAGATGTCGAATATCCGATATAACCGAATGAGTGGAATTTCAACCTAATAATATCACAAAATACTTTAGTTGTGATCCCAATGCCTTTCACGGAAGGTCTTTCTAGCAATAGAATAGCAAAATATCGCATTTGACGATTTAGGAATTTTCTAAAAGTTGTGCTCAAAGGAAGGACAATGCTTAGCCTTAACATACTATGGACTATAAGGGAACATTCCAAGAAGAATGATGGACTTAACATTCAATTGAATCTCAAAGGTGTTTCTATGAAACTTGATCAACTGATCATAATGCAACAACTATGAGAATCAACAAGACCGCAAAAATGAACCATAGTCAATCAGTAAGGCGTTAAAATCATTATTACGACCAGCCCACTTTAACTCAACAATTGACATCACAATTACTACTAGATTCACATCTAATAATAACAACAAGCTATCAATGCCTCCCAAGAGCAGTGAGGCTCCCGAGATAATCTAACAAGGTGTATTTCACGTTGTTCAATGTGATGACTATCGTACGTGACTCTGAGAAGAAGCGCACCAACCCACCATTCCCTCCAACACTTTAACACCACCAATATACAATAATGATGACCCAACCTAATGAGAAAAAGGGTTGTCCAGAGCCACGGTATCCAAAACACCACTTCTTGGGTCGAATGTCTATAAAAAGATCCTAGAATGTGAAATTTCGGAGGAGAGTCATAGAAGGGAGATTACCATGACAAAAGCTTCAAAATCCAAAACTAAACAAGTTTTTATAATGACCCACCACCATTACTATATCAAAACCAAGTCAAAACACAATTTTTGATAATTTCGGCCTTACCCGGTTTTGTCCAGATAGTCTGTGGTAAAATGGACATAACTTTTTAATATGATGTTGTATGGAAGGACGTTTAGATGTTCTAGAAACTAGACTCAAGGACCTTTAATTCAATATATAATAGGCCCTCTAACTCTTTAAATATTGGGAGATAAGCTCGCCCCAAGTCAGCCCATCAATAAGATTATATATGCAGTTACTATTTCCCAACTTGACACTGAGTCAATACTATTAAATACAACTTCATGACGAGGAATAACGGTATAAGAGGAATATAATAATTCTAAAGCTCTACAAATAGTTCCTCAAAAGCACGATAAATTTATAACCTCTAGAATCAAGGAATCATGCCAAAAAAAGAAAGAAATAGCCTTTACATACCTAGTAATCTGGCTTCAAACTCCTACTAATCCACTACAACAACCGCTATGAATTCGGAGAACTATACAACAAACAAATTATGGAACAGATGGAACACCGATAAAATTTAGCTCGAGAAATTATCCCTTTTGCTTCACGCAGAGGATATTTTTAGTTCTTAAAAATCATCACATATTATGCTGCTATGTAAGAACACATATATGTATTTATAGAAAGAGTTGAAATGTTGCCTTAAGTAATGTTCTATTCGGCAAATTTCCAATAGAATCACTAGTCCCACTCATTACATATATATATATATATATATATATATATATATAATAAAATATAAATATACTTTTATAAGATAATGATGTTAACATAAATACATGTAATCAATTGTTGTCCTCCCCAACTACTTCCATGTGGTAGTAGTGCAATTCAACACCACTATTTTCTTATCTATTAACTCTTTGCCACGCCCCAAGGCTACCCCCTAGACGTAACACGGGACCCGGGACCACAAGTATCCCAAGTTAACCCTTGGTCATAGTATAACTAAGATAAATCAATAGATAAGCGGAAGCATAATAGGATGATCCAAAATTAAATGTATAGATAACCAAGTCAAATAGGAATACACAAAAAAAGGAGACTGAATACTGTCTATGTCCGGAAAGCCTCTAACTGTCATAAAGAGTTGCTAGGATAAGACTCCAGCTAACTCAAAAATCTGAAATGAAAACATAAAGATAGGCTCGCTAACTCTAGTCCTCGAAGAATAAGGACTAACCAATGATCAGTTGAAAGTCTGGCATAGTCTACCACGAGTCTGAGTGCAGGTGCCTGAATCTGCATCGTAAAAGAATGCAGCGCAAAATGCATCAGTACTATAGGATGTACCGAATATGTGAGATAAATGGGAATCTGAGATAAGCATGCTAAATAAACTTGTAAAACTGAATTCATGCTATTAGTGTAAAACCGAAATGTAAGAGACAATGCGATGCCAAGCAAGTTATACAAATATCATAGTAGTCATAATAGTCCTAAAATCTGAAGGCAAGGAGTCAATGCATTTTAAAACCTGATACTGTTTCTGTGGGAGGTTCTCTAACTGACATAGACCATGTGAGCTACATAAAATCCGATGTATACGCCCCATCAAAAGGACCCAATATACCTTGCCAGGGTATAGAGGCATGACTGTGGCGTGATCACTAAATTTGATGCCCAACTGAGGGGACTTAGAACCAACGGGGGCACATAGTTCTGGGACTAAGGGTACTCTCACCCTATCAAACTCGGTGCTAATACTACTCCCAAAAACATATACATATAGCTCATAATACTTACAACATATCTGATGTCAAAACTGTTCATAAGTTAGGTAGACATATCTGGATGCCAAACCTTTCATAAAACATAGGGACATATCTAATGTCCAAAACTGTTGAAAAAGCATAAGGACATATTTGATGTCATGCAATTCACAAGTCATGAATCATAAAACTTTGCAAAACCATAAATTAAAATATACTTTCCTTTCTAATGTCATAACTTGAAGAATTAGGCATGCAATTTCATGAAAATAGAGGTCATGTTACCTAAACATACCAATTTTACTTGAAGACATACAACTCAATGAAATCATGCTAAAATTCATCATCAACATATGGGATTTTGAAGTCAACTAAGGAACTTCAATTAAATCATAGTGATGTAATAAGAAATCATGAATTGATGCCTTAAAAGAAGACCCATAACTTTTTCCCCAATTTGAGTAAGAACCCTAATTTAGAAATTCACAAATTCAATTTAGAAGATTAGGGTTTTGGGCATAAGGGTAGAGGGAATCCCTTACTGAATACCCACATACCTTGATTGAAGCTAACCCACTTGAAATTGAAAAGAAAAGGAGACTTGAACTTGGAGCTTGAAGGAGTTCTTTTCCTTTTTGGGAGATGAATGAAGATTTGAGGAGGGACTTAGGCTAATGAGGGTGAAAAGCCTTCTAGAAATAGTCAAAATGACCTCATTTAGGAGTTAAAAGGGTGGGTAATGACTAAAATACCCCTGGGACATAATTAGGAAAATCAAGAAAAAGTTGATTTTCAGGGACCACGGACGAATTCCACGGGTCGTAGACCAAATCATGGCTCGTGGTTTCCATTCGTTGTTCCTGGCCAAGTGAACAGGCTGCAGAAGCCAAACTACGGGTCAATAGGACGGACCCATAGAATGGATCACAGGTCGTAGACCTAAGTCGTAGCTTCTGGGAAACTTGCATTTCTCTGAACAAGTTCTACGAGTTACAAGACTGTCAGTAGTTCAAACTACGGGCCGTAGAAACCAGTCGTGAAACCTGGGGAACCTGTCAACCCTCTGATATGATTCCACGAGTCGACAGGACGGACCGTAGTCAGAACCAAGGTCCATACAACCAACTCTTGGTTCTCAGACCAGAGGTCGAACCAACAGACTAGAACCACGGGTTCACTTCATGACTTGTGGTTCGAACCATAGTTCGTGATTTGGACCCGTAATTTCTAAAAAGTTCAAAACTCTCAGATTTCTTAAGTTTAAAAGTTGCGTTGAATTTTGGTGTGTTACAATATCTCCCCCTTAGGATCATTCATCCTCGAATAATGACTAAACAAGGGAAAACTGAAGAGAAAACAGCCCAACCAGTCAACAACACATAAAATCTGAAGAACAAACATGAAAACTGAGCTTGCAACTTAAAAACATGACTGAATTAACTTTGAAAACATGAATACATGCTAGGATCATGAGGAAAACTAATGAAATAGAATCGGAGGAACATACTAAGGAGGAAACTATTACCTCAAGCTGAAACGGAATCGGAAGGGAAGAGATGAGGGTACTTGGACTTCATGGTTGATTCTGCTTCCCAAGTAGCTCCCTCAACTAGCTGATTCCTCCGAAGGACTTTTACCGAAGCTACTTCTTTGTTCATCAACCTCTGAATCTGATGATCAAGGATATCTATGGGAACCTCCTCATAGGTGAGACTATCCTTCACACCCACATCCTCTAAAGGAACAATTAAGGTCGGATCACCAACACACTTCTTCAATAAGGAAACATAAAAAACCGGATGAACCGCTTCTAACTTTGTTGGCAAATCCAACTTGGACACAACACTACCAACTCTCCTCAGAATCCGATAACGACCTACAAAATGGAGACTAATCTTCCCTTTCTTGCCAAATCTCATCACACCATTCATGGGCGACACCTTCAAAAAAACCCAATCACTAACTTCAAATTCTAATTCTCTTCTCCTCACATCTGCATATGATTTCTGTCAACTATGAGCGGTCTTCAACCTCTCTCTAATAAGATGAACCTTCTCCATAGTCTCATGCACCAAATCTGGACCAATCAAAGCTACCTGACCTACCTCAAACCAACCAATAGGAGACCTACACCTTCGACCATAAAGCGCCTCATAAGGAGCCATCTGGATGCTAGAGTGAAAGCTATTGTTGTAGGCAAACTCGATAAGAGGTAAGTTATCATCCCAATTACCCTTAAAGTCAATCACACAAGTTCTCAAAATATCCTCCAAAGACTAAATAGTACGCTCTGCCTTGCCGTCCGTCTGAGGGTGAAAGGTTGTGCTAAGCTTCACCTGAGTACCAAGACCTCTCTGTAACAATCTCTAAAACTTGAAGGTAAACTGAGTACCTCTATTTGAAATGATGGACAATGGTACACCATGCAATCGGACTATCTCCCAGATGTAGATTCTGGCATAATCATTCGCTAAATCTGTAGTATTAACAACCAAGAAGTGGGATGACTTAGTCATCCGGTCAATAATCACCCAAATCAAATCGTGTTGCCTTAGAGTACAAGGCAAACTTGTAATGAAGTCCATATTGATCGCTTCCCACTTCCAAGTAGGAAAGTCAATATCCTGAGTCATGCCACTCGGTCGCTGATGCTCTACCTTCACTTGCTGACAGTTAGGACACTTAGCCATAAAATTGGCTGTCCCTCTTCATACCATTCCACTAATAGACTTCTCGTAGATCATGGAACATCTTGGTGGCACCGAGGTAAATAGAATATCTTGAACCATGAGCCTCAGTCAGAATCTGTTATCTCAACCCATCTACATCTGGCACACACAAACGACCCTGATAGCGAAGCACACCATCTCCCCCCCGGGATAAAACTTCAATCCTTTGCTAATGGACTGCACCCTTTAGCTGAAGCAAAATAGGATCACAGTCTTGCTTTGCCTTCACTTCAGCTACCAAAGATGATTCAGAACTATTCGGAACAATAACACCACCTTCTGTTGAGTCCATAAGGCGAACTCCCAACCGAGAAAGCCTATGAACCTCCTTAACCAATTCCTTCTTCTCGTCTTCGACTGAAGACACACTACCTATAAAGAATCTACTAAGTGCATCCGCCACAATATTGGCCTTACCTGGATGGTAAAGCACACTCATGTCATAATCCTTATGAAGCTCAAGCCATCTTCTTTGTAACAGATTCAATTCCTTCTGAGTGAACACATACTGAAGACTCTTATAATCGGTGAATACATCCACGTGAACACCATACAAGTAGTGTCACCAAATCTTCAAAGCAAAGACAACGGTTGCTAACTTAAGATCATGAGTAGGGTAGTTCTTCTCATGAGTCTTAAGCTGTCTCAAAGCATAAGCAATCACTTTACCACGCTGCATCAACACACCACCCAAACCAATCCTAAAAGCATCACAATACACAACAAAGTCATCTAGGCCCTCCGGTAGAGCCAACACTGGAGATGTGGTCAACCTAGTCTTCAATTCCTGAAAGTTCTTCTCACATAGGTCGGACCACTGAAATTTCACCTTCTTCTGAGTCAATCGAGTCAAAAGGGCAGCAATGGAAGAAAATCCTTCCATAAATCTCCTGTAGTAACCATCCAAACCCAAAAAGCTCCTAATACCATCTTTACTGCCTCAATCTTTTAAGAATCAACTCGAATACCATCTCTAGTCATAATGTGACCCAGAAAAGCAACAGAATGCATCCAGAACTCACACTTGCTAAACTTAGCAAATAAATGTCTGTCCTTGAGAGTTTTCAACACCACTATCAAATGGTCCACATGCTCCTCCTCACTCCGAGAATAGATAAGTATATCATCAATGAACACAATCACAAACATATCCAAATATTGCTTGAACACACGGTTCATCAAATCCATAAAAGCTACAGGAGCATTCCTTAGACCAAAAGACATCACAACAAATTCATAATGACCATACCTGTCCTGAAGGTTGTCTTTAGAATATCACACTCTCTAACACGAAGCTGATGATAAGCGGATCTAAGGTCAATTTTGGAGAAGAAACTAGCACCCTGAAGCTGATCGAACAAGTCATCAATCCTAGGAATGGGATACTTATTCTTGATTGTGACCTTGTTCAACTGACGGTAGTCGATACACATTCTGAGGGAACCATCATTCTTTTGCACAAACAAAACTGGGGCACCCCATGGAGAAATGCTAGGCCTGATGAAACTCTTATCAAGAAGATCCTTCAACTTGTCCTTTAACTCTTTAAGTTCTGCGGGAGCCATTCTATAGGGAGGAATAGAGATAGGATTCGTATTTTGAAGAAGATCTATTCCAAAGTCGATTTTCTTTTCAGGAGGGACTCCGGGAAAATCTTTGGGAAATACTTCTGGGAACTCATTCACAACAGGGACAGACTGAAGAGATGGGGTTTCGAACTCTGTGTCCATAACCCAAGCTATATGATAAACACAATCCTTAGAAATCATCTTCATATCCTTAATATAAAATATGAAACAACCTTTTGAGGATAGTGGACTACCTTGCCACTCTAAGACAGGTTCATCTGGAAACTTGAAACTGACAACCTGAGTACGACAATCAACTGAAGCGTAACAAGCATAAAATCAATCCATACCAAGAATAACATCAAAATCAGTTATCTCTAACTCTACTAAATCCGCTGAAGTGACTCTGTGAAGGACTAAGATAGGGAAATTTTGATAGATCATTTTGTCTAAGACTGACTCAACAACAGGAGTAGAAACACAAAAGGGTTCTAAAAGCAATTCAGGACAAATTTTGAATTTGCATGCTATATAAGGGTTCACAAAAGATAGGGAGGCTCTGGGGTCCAACAAAGCATACACATCAAGAGAGAAGACTTTCAACATACCAGTGAAAACACCAGGTGAACTCTCCTGGTCCTGACGAGAGGACATAACATAAAAGAGGTTCTGGCGCTGGCCACCAGAACTAGAAGTTGTGCCCTACTGGGCTGGTCGACCTCCTGGGGCTGCTGGGGCAGACTGAGTCCTGCTACCCCTCTGTCTCTTCATAGATGAAGGGCAATATTGAATCTTGTGACCAACCTGACCACATCCAAAATAACCCTCTCTACCGGCTAGACACTCACAGGGATGATTCTTTCCACACTTGGTACAAATGGGGTAGGAAGGCCCCTTTGCACCACCCCCTGAGAATAAGAGCCCGCACCTCTACTAGACTGATCATGATGAGGCATGGAGGTCTGAGAAGGAGCCTTAGCGGTAGAATGCACAGGTCCTGATGACCTCTTCAAAAAGAAAGATCGATGCCCGCCTCAGGACTTATGATGACTAAATCCTAAACTCTCAGATCTGACTCTTTTGTTCTCCTTAGCCATCTCCCTAAGCTTGTCTCCATCGATCTGGTGAGCATGAGTCATGAGTCTGGAAATATTCATAGCACTCAACATCATAGTGGACCTACACTCCTTCTTCACCATATCTGAAACCCCAAAGATAAATTTACTTATCTGATCACGCGGGTCTGTTACCATAGCAAGAGCATATCTGAAGAGTTGTGTGAACCTCAAATTGTACTTCTGGACTGTCATGGACCCTTGTCTCAAGTTCACAAACTCTTCGACCTTCACTTGCCTTAACTCTCTTGGGAAGAACCGGTCAAGGAAAGTCCTTTCAAAACACTCCCAAGTCATATGTACTTTGTCTCTAGCCCTAGCTTCCTTCCATTGCGTGAACCAGATATGAGCCACATCCTTGAGTTGATAGGATGCAAGCTCCACACAATCAACACCAACCACTTGCATAACATCAAAGATCTTCTTCACTTCATCAATAAAGCTAAGTGGGTCCTTACTCACTTTCGAACCCCAGAACTCAGGTGGGTTCATGCGAATAAAGTCACGAACTCGGGCTGCTACCCCACCTTGAGGGTGGATGGGAATAGGAGCCATTTGGTAAGCGTGAGCGGCCATGGTTTGGTCTAGCTTATGATGGCATTCCTGAATTCCTCATTCATGACCTCGAGGGCCAGAACTAGAGGAACAACATTCTACGCAGCTCGGTGAGGCATAGCACGTCGAGGCATATTCTGAAATGTACAGGGGAAGCGTTAGAGGGATATTAGAGTTAAGTTTTATCGCATGATATGATCATGAAAGAAGTGAAATGTTTCTAAGACATCTCATAGCTTCTCTCCCATAAGTGTGGCGCGCTTCACACATATGAAAGAGACTCTACTCGATGCGGCTATCAGACATCCTAGGACTCTTAAACCTGAGGCTCTGATACAAAGTTTGTCATGCCCCGAGGCTACCCCCTAAATATAACACGGGACCCAGGACCACAAGTATACCAAGTTAACCCTTGGTCATAGTATAACTCAGATAAATCAATAGATAAGCAGAATCATAATAGGAAGATCCAAAATCAAATGTATAGATAATCAAGTCAAAGAGGAATACACATCAAAAAAATGAGACCCGAATACATTCTATGTCTGGAAAGCCTCTAACTGTCATAAAGAGTTGTTGGGACAAGACCCAAGCTAACTTGAAAATCTGAAATGAAAACAAAAAGATAGGCTAGCTAACTCTAGTCCTCGAAGAATGAGGACTCACCAATGATCAGTTGAAAGTCTGGCAGAGTCTAGCCACGAATCTGAGGGAAGGTGCCTGAATCTGCATCGTAAAAGGATGCAGTGCAAAATGCGTCAGTACTATAGGATATACCAAATATGTGAGATAAACAGGAATCTGAGATAAGCATGCTAAATAAACTTGTAAAACAGAATTCATGCTATAAGTGTAAAACTGAAAAGCAAGAGACTCAATGCGATGCCAAGCAAGTTATACAAATATCATAGTAGTCATAATAGTCCTGAAATATGAAGGCAAGGATTCAATGCATTTTAAAACCTGATATAATTTCTGTGGGAGGTTCTCTAACCGACATAGACTATGTGAGCTACATGGAATCCAATGTATACGCCCCATCGAAAGGACCCAATATACCTTGCCAGAGCATAGAGGCATAACTGTGGTGTGATCACTAAATCTGATGCCCAACTGAGTGGACTTAGAACCTACGGGGGCACGTAGTTCTGGTACTAAGGATACTCTCACCCTGTCCAACTCGGTGCTAATACTACTCCCAAAAACATATACATATAGCTCAAAATACTTACGACATATTTGATGTCAAAACTATTCATAAGTTAGGTAGACATATATGGATGCCAAACCTTTCATAAAACATAGAGACATATCTAATGTCCAAAACTGTTGGAAAAGCATAAGGACATATCTGATGTCATACAATCACAAGTTATTAATCTTAAAGCTTTGCAAAACCATAAATTAAAATATACTTCCTTTCTAATATCATAACTTGAAGAATTAGGCGTGCAATTTCATGAAAATAGAGATCATGTTACCTAAACATACCAATTTTACTTGAAGA
Source organism: Jaltomata sinuosa (assembly GCA_003996215.1). NCBI lineage: Eukaryota > Viridiplantae > Streptophyta > Magnoliopsida > Solanales > Solanaceae > Jaltomata > Jaltomata sinuosa. Next base: position 146,844 of record QJPP01004690.1, read on the forward strand.
CATACATTCAATGAAATCATGCTAAAATTCATCATCAACATATGGCCTTCTGAAGTCAACTAAGGAACTTCAATTAAATCATAGGGATGTAATAAGAAATGTGAATTGATGCCTATAAAGAAGACCCATAACTTTTTTCCCCAATTTGAGTAAGAACCCTAATTTAGAAATCCATAAATTAAATTTAGAAAATTGGGGTTTTGGTCATAAGGGTGGAGGGAATCCCTTATTGAATACCCACATACCTTGATTGAAGTTAACCCACTTGAAATTGAAAAGAAAAGGAGACTTGAACTTGGAGACTTGAACTTGGAGCTTGAAGGAGTTCTTTTCCTTTTTGGGAGATAAATGAATATTTGAGGAGGAACTTAGGCTAATGAGGGTGAAAACCCTTCTAGAAATAGTCAAAACAACCTCATTTAGGAGTTAAAAGAGTGGGTAATGACTAAAATATCCCTGGGACATAATTAGGAAAAAGCTGGAAAAAGTTAACTTTCAGGGACCACGGACGGATTCCACAGGTCGTAGACCAAACCACGGCTTGTGGTTTCCATCCGTCGTTCCTGGCCAAGTGAACAGGCTGCAGAAGCCAAACTTCGGGTCAACAGGACGAACCTGTAGAATGGATCACGGGTTGTAGACCCAAGTCGTAGCTTCTGGGAAACTTGCAGTTCTCTGAACAAGTTCTACGAGTTACAGGACGGTCCGTAGTTCAAAATATGGACCGTAGAAACCAGTCGTGAAACCTGGGGAACCTGTCAACCCTCTGATTTAATTCCACGAGTCGATAGGAAGGGCCGTAGTCAGAACCACAGTCCGTAGAACCAACTCGTGGTTCTTAGACTAGAGGTCGAACCAACAGACTGGAACCACGGGTTCACTTCACGACTAATGGTTCGAACCACGGTCCGTGATTTAGACCCGAAATTTCTGAAAAGTTCAAAACTCTCAAATTTTTTAAGTTTAAAAGCTGGGTCAAATTTTGGGCTGTTACACTCTTAAATGGGTCCATGCCACCCATTTACTTGGATATTGTGTAGGTTCGTGATAAAATAAATATATTTTTTAAAATATATAATAATTAATAAATAATTATTTTGAATAAAGTCTATCTCATATAACAATATTTTTTTAATATAACAAGACTTACTATATCCATTAAAATAATAATAGATCATAAAACTTTTATAAACTATATATATATATATATATATGTATATGTATATCGTAAGTAAATAATTTTTCATAACTATATAAGACATTTTAGAAAGGTAGATAAAAATATTCCTTCTGTAAAATCCTAATGTAGATCAAATTTTTTCAAATCACGCGTAGTTTTACAATAAAATTATTGAATTTAGGCTCGTAGGCCTTTGACAGGGGACGAAGGACAACTTCAAAATTCCTAGTGTGTTACAATGGTCTAGGGCAATCTGGCTGAGGATTGAGTAATTTATCTTATGTCGACCTAGTTATTTTTTAGCTAAGACATTAAGGAGTTCGAGAGACTTTTTGGAAGTGAATTTGGGTGAGTAAAATTCCCGATATCAAAGTTATCGTGAAAGAGTTGGTTCAGAACGTCAGGATTTAAGGTGTATTGTAAAATAGGCACTTTTGGGGGATTTTCTGAGATTCTATTCTGTATCAACCGCTATAGCGGTTGACACCGTGCGATCGCGACGACCGCTATAGTGGAGAAATTCCTGCTATAGCAGAAGTCAAAGTCGGTCATGTCACGACCTAACTACCGGGTCATGCGGATGCCTACTCTAACACCTAGATAGATGAACCCTTACCACCCGATCCAACAGGTAAAAGCATAAATACAAGTAAAACTATAAAATCTTTCTTTAAAAACAGGAAAATAACATTTACAATCTTTAATGCGGAAAACTTCTTTTAAATTACAACAACCTCCCTAGGATCTAGTCTAAACAGGTACAAGAGTTACTACAGGAGTAAAACAAAATGAAAAAGGATACAACTTCCACCATGGAACAAGAGTAGAAGTTGCTGAAGATCACTGTCATCCTGTACCTATGGAACACCACCGACCCTGCAACCAGACTATACCCAAAAAGGTATAGCAAGAGTAGAATCAGTACAAACATACGTACTGATAGGCATCATCGGTCTACCCGAATCCATTCCATACCCTCATACAAGAAATCAAGGGAAATGCACAATTAATTTTCAATACTTCAGCCCGTCAACATCCACCTTACCAAAACTCAATATCGCCCAACCGGTCTATCCCTTGCGCTGCCAACTCCACCACTATGAGACGCTATGCTCCGAGCCCTAAGACTTTCCCAAGTCACGTTAACCCTTAGAATTTCCAAGTCACCTTGACACCTAGACTTCCCAAGTCACCTTGTCACCTAGATTTCCTGAGTCACCTTGACACCTACACTTCCCAAGTCACCTTATCACCTAGACTTCCCAAGTCACACTTGTCGTTACCCGACATCTATGCCCATACCTGGACTACCATCCCCTTACCCTAGTCAATCACTATGACTCAACAACACAGAGTAAACCCCACTACTTAGTGACGTAGACCACACCCGTCGTACCGCCGCCTACTAGTACAAAACTTCCCCAATGACCCATGGGGCCATACTCTATAAGTAACACCAGCCAATATTATAACTAGACCACAGTCTCTTCCTTAGCTTATCAACCACACATAACAAGTCTAACCGACATTGACAATTCTCAGTGACAACAAACATGTATCCTTTTTACATCACCAGGACCAAATAAGGATCCCTAAACCATCATCTATTAACATACTACCCCGGTTCACATAAGAACTACGTAATCACTTAAGCACATTAACCCCGCCCTTCAAGGACCAACTATATGCAAAATAATAATAATTCTCGGCCCAACATGTGAAGGATAATAAGAAATAATTTGACCCGTAATAATACAATTTCAGACTCTCAATCCTCTTTCAAAACTTACCAACCACATGGAACAGGTTCAACAACCAACTTGAACAATGAGCAAGTAAGAATAGCATATACCCTTTTTATCCTTCCCGAACTGATCAAGGATCCCTATACCAACACCTAGTGTTAACATGCAATGTCCGGTCCACCCCCATTCACCCCTTGTTACACATAACTATTAGATACATTTATTCCCGAAACTTCTCCTAATACAGATACAATATGGGGAAGGACATCCCCAAACCTTAGCGCTTCGACCACTCTTGTTGTTATACCTCTTTTATCCCAAGGCATTTTCAAAAATCCCTTTTTTATAGTTTCTTAAATTTCCCAAAGCCCTTCCGGTTCCCCGAACCTTTTCAACACTCTAGTCTCTGGATTCTATCATCGTACAACACATAATAATCACAGACAACCCAAAGTATGATCACACCCTACCACAACTCAATCATTTTCCAGTTCAAACTAATACAACCACAACAATCCTCCAGACTCCGTGGACGAAGGCCTAAGTATGAACTCTCTTTTTCGTCTATACAATAATACGAAATGAAATAGGTCAAATCTACTCAATGAAGAAAACCTAGAATACCTAGATGCCAAGCAGTTGTACACATATTTTTTAGATTCGTGAAGGCATTCCCTGACGATTGACAATCCTGAATCTGTGGTTTTGCGTACTTTTAGTTGGAATCCCCCCCCCCCTCATGGCTCCCAAGCCTTGGAGTAGCCTAGGAGAGTTTTTTGGAGTAACCCCCATCTGTTTTTGGGGCTGAATGGGCGAGAGTGAACTTATAAACCCGTTTTGGATTTTCTGATCCCGTCGTTCTGCTATAGCGGCCTAATTACCACTATAGCGGTACCTCCATAGCGGTACCGCCATAGCGAAAGCCACCCGCCATAGTGGGTTGACCGCCTTTGACTTCTGCTATAGCGAGAATTTTTCTGCTATAGCGGTCGTCACTATAGCACAGTGTCAATCGCTATAGCGGTTGACATGGAACAGAACCTCGAAAAATCCCTAAAAAGGCCCATTTCACAACACACTTCGAAATCCTGACATTTCGAACCAACCCTTTCACGTTAACTTCGATATCGGGAGTTCTACTCACCCGAATTCACTTCTGAAAAGTTCTATGGACTCTTTAACGCCTTAGCTAACAAAAATATTAGCTCAACCTTAGATATTTTACCCAATCCTTTCCCAGATTTCCCTGGACCTTACCTCGCTCAGAATTCGTCCGAGACTAGCCTAGCCCAAAATTTCCAACTCCCCAACCCGGAAGTTTTTCTAACCCATTCTTTGCACGAATAGCTCACCCATAATGAGGTGCCTTTTAGTAACGACTAAATAGGTCATTACAACAGATACTAATTTACCAATCGCTCATCCCTAAATGATCTCTAAGACAAAAAGAAAATAATGAGCTTACCTCTTGTACCTTACCCTCTGCCATGATAGCGTAATCATAACCTTACGCGAACCACCAAAACTTTTAAACTCTCGATGTACCCAACTCAATCGAAAATTTCATTTGATCCTGCTCTATCAAGGAATTCCTTCCTTCGGGTTGCACAAGGCTAATTAGATTATCCCTCCCCGAGTGCCTAAGAAATCTGGGGCCTCATCAAAACACCAGAGCAAAAGAAATTTACGCTTAACGAATGAAAAAATTTCCCATACCACGAGAACTAGATCCCTCTACGTTAAATGATATACCTGGAGTTCTACTAACCCGAACTCTATTCTGAAGCTTCTATGGGATACTATGCCCCTCGCATATCATGATATCACCTTGCTCCTATCAACACTACGCCCCGAGACACCAAGTATCTTTAAACCATACAACACTAAAATTCCATTGAAACTCATCCTAGCTTTAGATTTTTGTCAACTCTCATCTTACGAGAAATTCTACCCGGGCACTTACACCCTAACCAAAGATATAGTAAGCACACCCCCATCACTCAATTAGCAGTAACACCAGGTATTATCATAACCGACAAGAGGGATAACAATGTTAAATAATGCATTTAATAACCTCACTCCCTCAACTGACCCTACCACTAAGGATCATCAATAATAACCCACCCAATAATCACTCTCATAACATAAGTCTATGAGCAGTTTCCAACACTACTCAGTCAATTACAGGTCATTTTTGCCAAATTCCACATGGGTGACCATTCCCACTAATGGTCAATCAAAATTTTACCAATTCCCTGGGCTATCATATCTACCATTTTCTCTAATCGCGCATGGATGCTAATTAATTCCTGCAATAGCTCGCAGCTCAATTAGCAATTTTAAAATGACCCGCAAATTAAAAACATAATAGGGGAAAACAGGATAGGAATTTTCCCCTGTCCATCCCGCTATAGAAGCTTGCACACCGCTATGGCAACCCCTAAAAGTAGTACCCCAGAAAATTTACTATTCTCTAAAAAATTCTCTCATTCCCCTTCCTTGTTCTCAGTGCTAACACATGAAAACGCGTTACGTTCTTAAGACATAACCTCAAGACCAACCTCAATTGTGCATAGTTGAGAATTTATCACTACATTATCATAAAATCAGTTACGAAACACACCAGAATCGCGCACAATAACACATTCCCACTATCGTACACTACTAGTCCCACTTTTGCCTTTCTATGATTCCCAACCAATCCTGACTGTCCCAAAACCAGAGCTTCCCCACAGTCATTAATCCCTTTTTGTGCCCTTACCATCTATACCAAGGGTAAGTCTATACCCGAATGTAATACAAACCATTACAATTGAGGCATACTGCAATTTATCACTAAAGCAAATCACAAATTTTAAAGTTAGAATAAATTTCCTTAAATCACAATCATGAGTTACCACAAAAATTTCCTTACCGAAATTCCCGCTATCAAGCAATAATTGCCCCTTTTCCCCATGGTTCCCAACCAATCCTGACTGTCCTGAAACCAGAGTTTTTCTACAGTCATAAGCGTTGTTCCCCCACCATTTTTACCAATGGAAAGTCCATTTTCGAAATGTAATACCACTTCACTGATCAATTCAAGTACATATAGAAAGTTATTACCAACCCAAGCACACAAAATCAAGTTATGACTCCTCCCAGACCAATATATTCACCATAAGGCAAGCAATTTCACCCCACACGACTGGAGTCATACAAGTAATACAATACACATAGTCTCAAATTTTAATCCACAGCACAATCAAGTCACATCTAGTATCTTTTATTCACCTCATGGATGACCATTAGTCGGTTATCCATGCCTTACCATAGCCTCTCAGGCCAGATACCCATTGGAACCTTCCCGGTTCTAATTTTCCTTGCTTGTGTCATCTCAATCGGAGTCAAACGACACTATTTTTCCTTGTCAAGATACCAATTGGAATCGAGAGATACCAATTGGACTCAACCCATACAAGCAAGTAATAAACTCCACGAAAGGAATGAAAGAAGAGAGATGTTTTCTAGAATGTTTCATAGCTTCCCAAAGATTAGATATGGACGTCAACACACCAATCCGCAGGACTCTATTTGACATTTTGCTCTTGTACTGGGAGACCGATAACCTAGGCTCTGATACCATCTGTCATGAACCAACTACCAGGTCGTGCGGGTGCCTACTCAAACACCTAGATAGACGAACCCTTACCACCCGATCCAATAGGTAAAAGCAGAAATACAAGTAAAATTATAAAATCTTTCTTTAAAAACATGAATAATACATTTACAATCTTTAATGCGGAAAACTTCTTTTAAATTACAACACCCTCCCTAGGATCTAGTCTAAACAGGTACAAGAGCTACTACAGGAGTAAAACAGAATGAAAAAGGACACAACTTCCACCATGGAACAATAGTAGAAGCTGTTGAAGATCACCGTCATCATGTACCTATGGAACATCGTCGATCCTACAACCAGACTATACCCAAAAAGGTATAGCAAGAGTATAATCAGTACAAACACACGTACTAGTAGGAATCATTGGTCGATCCGAATCCATCCATACCATCATATAAGAAATTAAGGGAAATGCACAATTAATTTTCAATACTTCAGTCGTTCAACATCCACCTTACCAAAATTCAATATCGCCCAACCGGTCTATCCCTTCGGCTGCCAACTCCACCACTATGAGACGCTATGCTCCGACCCCTAGGATGTTCCCAAGTCACCTTAACCCTTAGACTTCCCAAGTTACCTTGACACCTAGACTTCCCAAGTCGCCTTGTCACCTAGACTTCCCGAGTCACCTTGACACCTAGACTTCTCAAGTCACCTTATCACCTAGACTTCCCAAGTCATACTTGTCGTTACGCGACATCTATGCCCATACCCGGACTACCATCCCCTTACCCTAGTCAACCACTATGACTCAATAACCTGGAGTAAACCCCACTACTTAGTGACGAAGACCACACCCATCGTACCGCTGCCTACTAGTACAAAACTTCCCCAATGACCCCCGGGGCCATACTCTACAAGTAAAACCAGCCAACATTATAACCAGACCATAATATCTTCCTTAACTTATCAACCGCATGTAACAAGTCTAACCGACATTGATAATTCTCAGTGACAACAAACATGTATCCTTTTTACATCACCCAGACCAAACAAGGATCCCTAGGACATCATCTATGCCAATAACATACTACCCTGGTTTACAAAAGAACCACCTTATCACTTAAGCACAGTTACCTGGCCCTTCAAGGACCAACTATATGCAAAATAATAATAATTCTTGTCCCTTTCAGGAACCCAACATATGAAGGACAATAAGTAATAATTAGACTCGTAACAATACAATTCCAAACTCTCAGTCCTCCTTCTAAACTTACCAACCACATAGAACAGGTTCAACAACCAACTTGAACAATGAGCAAGTAACAATAGCATACACCCTTTTTATCCTTCTCGGACTGACCAAGGGTCCCTATACCAACACCTAGTGTTAATATGCAATGCCCGATCTATCCCAGGACCAACCCCACAATTAAGTGTAACAACCCTGCCTCTCAAGGACCATATGCAAAAATCATAATTTAAGAATACAACCCGGTCTGCTCATGGAACCATCATCAGAATACAATCAATGTAATAAATTAAACTCATACCAGGCGTGATACCCGAGTTAACCGATATATATATAACTCGTACCAGGCATGGTACCCGAGCCAACCAATTGTAATGACCCTTCCGGTCATTCCCACGTTAAGTTTTGAAGTCAAGCAAATCGACAAAAGATATCGTAAGACCTTTAGCAAATTTTCTGAACCTTGGGTCAAATGTCCCGGGGATTTTCTCCCAATATAAAAAGAGTTAGAAGTCCCCCGAAATACCAAATCGAAGGTCTACGAGTCTAGTTTCCAACGCACAAAACCGCACATCCAAATAATCTCGGAGCAAAGAGTTATGACTGTTTTACCGCGGACTGTCTGGCAGAAAACGGGTTGCGAACCGGGTCGCGAACCGGGTCGGGTTAAACGCGATTTAAGCCTCGACGTCACGTTTTAAAATGCCATTTCAGTTCTAAAACAGTGATAAAATATAAGGAAGGATCCCGAGAGAATTTTTGAATATCGAAATCGTGCGTAGGCGAATTACGAGCCTAAACTTAAGAACTTTATTAGTATCGTGCGTGTATTTGAAATATTTATTTAAAAGTTTAATTTGGTAAAAATTATATTATTATACCCTTTGAAAAATAAATTTGATACGATATAAGTGTATACGTATTTATTTTATAAAGTTTTTATACTCCGTAATATTTTAACGGAGATAGTAAATTTAGTTATGTTTAAATTTATTATTATAATATAGTAGGTTTTATTGGAAATAATTTTCTATCAATTATGGTATATTTAAAATATTATATTTATTTTACCACGAATTTACGCAATACCCGAGTATATACCTAACGGGGAGAATTTGTAGCCACCTCCACTTCCACGTGGAAGTGGAGGCCTTGTACACGAGTTAGGCAGCATGTAGTGGCAGGAGTATCTAATTAGGTGGCAGTTTCTCAATTGAATAAATCAATTGTGAAATGCTGCACTTAGTGATGGTTATATAAAACCCACTATACACCTTCTTGTCCAAAGGAAAACTTTGGTACTGTACCAATGAATTTGTTACGTGAGGAGTATTATGAGAGGAAAGCTTTTTGTTAATTAATCAATTATCTACGTCAAGTTATTCCGTCCCAAATCCGAATCCGATTCCGATTTAGTTTTGGATTTTCTTGGAGTGGTTCGAGCTTGGACATCGTTGTTCCAGCAGCTTGTCGTCGGACGACAGGTAGGTTACGGTTTATTTCCCTAGACTCCGCATATATAAAATAAAATTGTATTAATGGGCATCCTTGGGTTGGTTTATTAGGTTGGTACCACAGACCTTGACCGCTTATTCATGTCCGCCTACTTTTTATTCCTCCGTTGTTGTAGTATTTGCGGATATATTTTATTTACCCTTGTGGTCCTGCGAGGCCTTGTTGACTCTGGAACATAGAAGGTGGGATTTTGGGAATGTCCGCGAGTCCCGGGCATAGAATTATCTTCTAGGCTGGTTATGCTTGCTGAGTAGCTGTGGGCCTGTGCAGGGTCGATAGGTTGATTGTGAGCTGCGGGGCAGCAATTGTGTGTGATCATACCCATTTCCATGCATATAAAGAGGTTTTATCCATGTTTTACTGTGGTTTTGGCTTCGGGCCTACTGGCACTGTTTTCTAAACCTTGCATGGCCCGGGGGGCCCGTTTTTGATGAAAATGATTTGGAAATGGTTGATTTCACTTGTGGTTTAAAATCATCAGTTTTACGATTATCACTAGACTCGGCAGGGCCGGAGTGCTAGTTGAGTTTTCTTACTACTTCAGATGATTTTTAGCCTCGGTTGGACCGAGCACCTGAGATGACTTTTTACTGTTTAGACCCGGCGACGTCCGGGCACCCTTGGAGGGGTTTTTGAGATATTTTCCTACTATTTTTAGTCCTGGACAGGGTCTGGGCATGCATATTCGAGACTGGGTCTATATCTTGATATCGAGACTGGGTCTCTATCTTGATACATGTTCTGATACTGAGTTTTGGTATGGGGTCGGGGACCTCCATGGACCTTGCTATCCGGGCCAGGGGCTACGGGCTGCGTGTGCCGGAAGAGGGGTATACGGGGGAGTAGAGGTATACGGGCAGAGTCCTTCCATGGAACCTACCTGCTGGGCCGGATCGGCGCCGGAGGAGGTACATACAGAGATACTATGGCACTTGAGATCTTCATGCATCATATCATTCATGGTTCGAGGTTCCACCCTTGTTTGCTGTTTGCTGATTGCACGCTCCGGTAGTATGGGATGCCGGAGGGTTTGTTTTCACTTGTTTGTGTTCCTCGGTTGTATGGGCGGCCGAGGGACTGTAGGTAGACTTTTGCTATTTACTTATAGAGTTGTTCTCTATTAGGGATGAGTATGAGATTGGTTACTGCTAGACTGTTAGTTTCTGGATTTGAGATTGTTATGATTAGTTGGGTTGATTCATGTCTGGAGCATGCCTATTATTACTCTTTCTCTCTTCTTCTTACACTTGAGGTTACCGGTATACCGTCCATTTCGTAAACTTATTTTGTATACACTGTTGTTGCAAGGATCCCAGGTGCGTTGTTTCTTACTTTCACCTGTGCCTTTTGTGTGTATATTCTGTTTACTAGCCTCAAATGTGGTTCTGTTGAATTCCCTCTGGGCTAGTTCTTGTGTACCTTTCGTTGACTTCTGTGACTGATTGCTTCTATTCTGTCTATTACTGCTCTTTTATCTTATATGTGCCCAGTCGGCCTATGATACCTACTGGGTACCTTATGCTTCGCATTTAGTGCTCACCCCTACCCCTGCATCTTTGGGTGCAGATCCTAGCGTGGGCCATCGCCGATAGATCGTTGTGATTCGTGCTTGGAGATCTGTTGAAGACTACTTCAGGCTGAAGGTGGGCTCTTGGCGATCGGAGCTTAGCTTTAGTTTATCTTTTGCTTCATGTACTCTATTTCCATTCAGAGACATCTGTATATATAGTTTTGGTTTACTTGTACTCCATGTATGTAGTTTGGCTCTGTACTATGATACCAGGTCTTGGGGTTGGTTTAGTTTCCGCATTTGTATATATTTACATTCATATTATCTATTTTATTCGTCTTGTTCTCTTATTTGTTAGATAGTAGCCCATTACTAACTGTTCTGGGCTACAGGGATTGGTTCACCTACCGGGGGTTGTAGGTGCCATCATGACCGAGAAATCGGGTCGTGACAACTTGGTATCAGAGCTTTAGGTTCACCGGTGTCATCAGTATAGGAGCCAATGTCTAGTAGAGTCCTGCGGATCGGGGCGGAGACGTCCGTACTCAATCTTTGGGAGGCTACAGTGGCATTTTAGGAAAATTAACTCTTTCATTGCTTCTGTGTCGTGCGTTGTACCCTTGAAGTTTCTAGAGATCTCATTTGTTCTACTTCATTCTTCCGCAGATGGTTCGTACGAGATCATCGGCAGCACGCGAGGATGAGCCTCCCACTCCAGCTAGGGGTCGAGGACGCCCTCGAACAGTGGCACCTGCTAGAGCTGCTAGCGTGGAGATAGAGCCCGAGCAGCATGTGGTTCAGGGGGCAGCCCAGGTACCACCAGCTCCAGCGCCAGCACCGGTACCATCTCCAGTGCCCACTTCTGTGTGCCAGCTCCACCCACAGCTCAGTCTCCGGATATTCGGGGATTACTATTGCAGCTTTTGGGTGTGATTGGAGAGCGGCCTTCTGAGGTAGCGCAGACATCCACTCAGGGGGCAGCCCTGGGTGCACAGAGCTCAGGAGCGCAGCCTGCTACTATGGCTCCCCGTGCGGAGGTCATTCCGGTTCCATCTGTTGCACAGCCTCTTGCTCCTCGCCCAGTTATGACAGAGACAGAGCAGAAGGCGTTGGGCAGATTTTTGAGGTTAGCACCCCCGAGATTTGCGGGTACTTCTGGGCAGGATCCACATGATTTTATTACCACCTGTGAGGAGATGTTGCATCATCTGGGTTTGTTGGAGACTCACGGGGTTGGTTATACTACCTACCAGTTGGAGGGCCCAGCGAAGTTATAGTGGAGGGCTCAGGTTGCTTGTAGACCACCGTCATCACCTCCTTTGACCTGGTCTGAGTTTTATGAGGCCTTTATGGCCAAGTTTCTACCCCAGAGTGATCGGGAGCGTCGAAGGGAGCAGTTCACTCACCTTGTGCAGGGATCTATGACTATCTCGGAGTATGAGACCCGCTTTCATCAGCTAGCACCGTTCGGAGCTATGATCATTCCCACCGAGGCTGATAGGATTCGTAGATTTGTATGGGGTTTGAGGCCAGAGATCAGGCAGCCAGCTGAGATATTGATTGCCAGTGGTCGGTCGTTCCAGGCTATTGTAGACTATGCTCGCACTGTGGAGGACTTACAGCGACATGATCAGGGATCCAGAGATAAGAGGCCTCGGCATCAGGGTGTCTATAGTGGTTCCAGATATGGTGGTAGAGGTCCTGGCCAGTGGAGTCGGAGTTATCAGCCACAGCAGTACCAGGGTCAGTCCAGCCGACCGGTTCAGTCTTTCCTTCAGACTTTTGGTAGTATCCAGTTCGAGCAGGGTCAGGGCAGCCATCAGGGCTATAGCGGCCAGTCTTCGAGGGGTACAGTTTCTGGGGCATCAGGTCGTGGTGGTCATTCGGGATTTGCGGGTTCATCTCGACAGAGTAGGCCGTTAGGGGCTTGTTTTACTTGTGGTGCGATGGGTCATTTTGCTAAAGATTGCCCTCAGCAGGGTACAGTTCAGTTAGCCGAGCCTTTACGGGCAGTTCAGCCCCGGCTAGAGGGGGTGGTCGTCAGATTAGAGGTGGTGCGCCACGCGGTAGAGCAGGTGGTAGGGATGGCGGTCGGGCAGGTGGAGGTCGTCGTCAGTTTTATGCGGTCCCTAGGAGACCAGAGGCAGAGGCCTCAGATGCTGTGATTACAGGTACGATTTCTGTGTGCCATCAGCCTGCTATGGCTTTATTTGATCCTGGATCCACTTGTTCATATGTATCTGCCTACTTTGTGCCTTGTTTGGGGTTGGCTAGTGAGCCATTATCTGTTCCTGTTTCTGTTTTGACCCCAGTAGGAGATTTTTTAGTAGTGGATCGGATTGTGAGATCCTGTATGTTATCTATTGGTGATTCAGAGACTTGGGGTGATTTGATGATTCTTGATATGCTAGATTTTGATGTGATACTGGGCATGGACTGGTTATCCCCTCACCGTGTGGTTTTGGATTGTTATGCCAAGACCATTACCATAGCCGTGCCCGGTGTATCCCCGGTTGTGTGGCAGGGTTCTGTTAGCCATGCACCATCTGGGATCATCTCTTGTCTTCGAGCTAGAAAGTTGATTTCCCATGGGTGTTTAGCTTATCTAGCATATGTCCGAGATGTTAGTGCTGACCCCACTTCCCCTGAGTCTGTTCTTGTGGTTAGAGACTTCCTCGATGTATTTTCTACCGACCTGCCAGGCCTTCTACCTGAGAGAGATATTGATTTTGCTATTGAGCTAGAGCTGGGCACTAGGCCCATTTTTATTTCTCCTTAGCGTATGACTCCTGCTGAGTTGAGGGAGCTTAAGGAGCAGCTCCAGGACCTGTTAGCTAAGGGGTTTATTAGACCTAGTGTGTCACCTTGGGGTGCTCCTGTTCTCTTCGTGAAGAAGAAGGATGGGTCGATGCGCATGTGTATTGATTATCGGCAGCTGAATAGGGTGACAGTGAAGAATAGGTATCCGTTGCCGAGGATTGATGATTTGTTTGACCAGCTTCAGGGTTCAGTCGTGTTTTCAAAGATTGATTTGAGATCCGGCTACCATCAGTTGAGGATTAGGGCGGAGGACATCCCTAAGACAGCATTCAGGACACGTTATGGCCATTATGAGTTCCTGGTGATGTCTTTTGGGTTGACTAATGCCCCCGCAGCCTTTATGAACTTGATGCACATGGTTCTTGGCCCGTATTTGGACTCATTTGTGATAGTTTTTATAGACGACATCTTGGTATACTCGCGTAGTAGAGATGAGCATGAGCAGCACTTGAGGGTTATACTCCAGACTTTGAGAGATCATCGGCTTTATGCCAAGTTCTCAAAGTGTGAGTTTTGGCTTGAGTCAGTTGCATTCCTAGGGCACGTGGTGTCTAAGGATGGGATTAGGGTCGATCCGGGAAAGATCTCAGCGGTTTGTGAGTGGCCTAGACCCACTACTGTTACTGAGGTTCGCAGCTTTATTGGGTTAGCAGGTTACTACAGACGGTTTGTTGAGGGGTTTTCTTCCATAGCAGCACCCTTGACTATGCTGACTAGGAAGGATGTCCCATTTCAGTGGTCGGACCAGTGTGAGGATAGCTTCCAGAGGCTTAAGGCCTTATTGACTTCAGCTCCAGTGTTGACTTTGCCGGTTGAGGATCAGAGCTTCTCCGTGTATTGTGATGCTTCTGGGGTTGGTCTTGGTTGTGTGTTGATGCAGCAGGGTCGAGTAGTAGCCTATGCGTCGAGGCAGCTGAAGGTTCACGAGCGCAACTACCCCACTCATGACTTAGAGTTGGCGGCGGTAGTTTTCGCGCTCAAGATCTGGAGGCATTATTTATATGGAGTTCACTGTGATATCTTCACCGATCACCGTAGTCTTCAGTATATCACGAGTCAGCGGGAGTTGAACTCGAGACAGAGGAGATGGGTCGAGTTACTGAAGGACTATGACTTCACTATTCTGTATCATCCGGGCAAGGCAAACGTGGTAGCGGATGCCTTGAGTCGGAAGACAGTGAGTATGGGTAGCCTAGCTTCTCTTGCAGTTTCAGAGCGGCCGTTGGCCTTGGACATTCAGTCCTTGGCTAACCGTCTGGTTAGGCTTGACTTGTCAGATCCTAGCAGAGTTCTCGCCAGCATTGAGGTTCGTTCTACCTTGATTGATCAGATTCAGAGCCGTCAGTTTGAGGATCAGCAGTTGTGTGACCTTCGTGATCGGGTTGTTCAGGGTGAGACCAGTCGGGCTACTCTAGATTCAGATGGGGTTCTGAGGTATGATAGTCGCCTTTGTGTTCCGAGGGTTAGTGATTTGGTTCAGTTGATACTTCGTGAGGCACATTGTACTAGATATTCCATTCACCCTGGCACAACGAAGATGTATAGAGACTTGAGGCAGCTTTACTGGTGGAGTGGTATGAAGCGGGATATAGCGGAGTTTGTATCTCGGTGCTTGAACTGTCAGCAGGTTAAGTTCGAGCACATGAGGCCTGGTGGTTTGATGCAGCGACTTCCCATCCCTGAGTGGAAGTGGGAAGGGATCACTATGGACTTCGTTGTTGGTTTACCTCGTACTTCTCAGAGGTTTGATTCCATATGGGTGATTGTTGATAGGCTGACTAAGTCAGCACATTTCTTGCCGGTTCAGACTTCTTATGGTGCAGAGAGGTTAGCTCAGATCTACCTTCGTGAGATTGTTCGGTTGCATGGGGTCCCAGCTTCTATTATTTCAGACCGCGGCACCCAGTTTACATCTCAGTTCTGGAGGCTATTCAGCGTGATTTGGGTACAGAGGTTCATCTTAGTACCGCTTTTCACCCTCAGACAGATGGCCAGTCCGAGAGGACCATTCAGATTTTGGAGGACATGCTTCGAGGCCTGTGTCCTTGACTTTGGAGGTTCTTGGGATCAGTTTGTTCCCTTGGCAGAGTTTGCTTATAATAACAGCTTCCATTCGAGTATCGGCATGGCACCTTTTGAGGCTTTGTATGGCAGGCGTTGCAGATCACCGGTAGGTTGGTTTGATGGTTTTAGTGCTGGGCCACAGAGCACAGATTTGCTTCGAGATTCCTTAGACCGAGTCCGAGTGATTCAGGACAGACTTCGGGCAGCTCAGAGCAGGCAGAAGAGTTATGCTGATCGTAGGCTTCGTGCCTTGGAGTTTAGTGTCGGTGACTTGGTGTTTCTCCGTGTATCGCCCATGAAGGGCGTGATGAGATTTGGTAGGCGGGGCAAGCTTAGCCCCAGGTACATTGGGCCGTTTGAGATTCTGCAGAGGGTTGGTAGCGTTGCCTATCAGTTAGCCTTACCTCCGATGTTTTCAGCTATACATCCTGTATTTCATGTTTCGATGCTGCGTCGGTATGTACCAGATGAGTCTCATGTGTTGCGGTGGGATTCAGTTCAGTTGGATGAGGATTTAGCCTTTGTTGAGGAGCCGTCAGCTATTTTGGCCAGAGATGTCAGGAGATTGAGATCTCGAGAGATCCCGGTTGTTAAGGTTCAGTGGAGGCACCGTCCAGTCGAGGAGGCTACCTGGGAGACCGAGAGAGATATGCGGGATCAGTATCCGCAGCTATTTTAGCCTTCAGGTACCCCCTTGACCTTGACTTTCGAGGACGAAAGCCCTTTTTAGTAGTGGATGATGTAATGACCCTTCCGGTCATTCCCACGTTAAGTTTTGAAGTCAAGCAAATCGACAAAAGATATCGTAAGACCTTTAGCAAATTTTCTGAACCTTGGGTCAAATGTCCCGGGGATTTTCTCCCAATATAAAAAGAGTTAGAAGTCCCCCGAAATACCAAATCGAAGGTCTACGAGTCTAGTTTCCAACGCACAAAACCGCACGTCCAAATAATCTCGGAGCAAAGAGTTATGACTGTTTTACCGCGGACTGTCTGGCAGAAAACGGGTTGCGAACCGGGTCGCGAACGGGTCGGGTTTAACCCGATTTAAGCCTCAATTTCACGTTTTAAAATGCCATTTCAGTTCTAAAACAGTGATAAAATATAAGGAAGGATCCCGAGAGAATTTTTGAATATCGAAATCGTGCGTAGGCGAATTACGAGCCTAAACTTAAGAACTTTATTAGTATCGTGCGTGTATTTGAAATATTTATTTAAAAGTTTAATTTGGTAAAAATTATATTATTATACCCTTTGAAAAATAAATTTGATACGATATAAGTGTATACGTATTTATTTTATAAAGTTTTTATACTCCGTAATATTTTAACGGAGATAGTAAATTTAGTTATGTTTAAATTTATTATTATAATATAGTAGGTTTTATTGGAAATAATTTTCTATCAATTATGGTATATTTAAAATATTATATTTATTTTACCACGAATTTACGCAATACCCGAGTATATACCTAACGGGGAGAATTTGTAGCCACCTCCACTTCCACGTGGAAGTGGAGGCCTTGTACACGAGTTAGGCAGCATGTAGTGGCAGGAGTATCTAATTAGGTGGCAGTTTCTCAATTGAATAAATCAATTGTGAAATGCTGCACTTAGTGATGGTTATATAAAACCCACTATACACCTTCTGTCCAAAGGAAAACTTTGGTACTATACCAATGAATTTGTTACGTGAGGAGTATTATGAGAGGAAAGCTTTTTGTTAATTAATCAATTATCTACGTCAAGTTATTCCGTCCCAAATCCGAATCCGATTCTGATTTAGTTTTGGATTTTCTTGGAGTGGTTCGAGCTTGGACATCGTTGTTCCAGCAGCTTGTCGTCGGACGACAGGTAGGTTACGGTTTAATTTCCCTAGACTCCGCATATATAGAATAAAATTGTATTAATGGGCATCCTTGGGTTGGTTTATTAGGTTGGTACCACAGACCTTGACCGCTTTATTCATGTCCGCCTATTTTTATTCCTCCGTTGTTTGTAGTATTTGCGGATATATTTTATTTATTTACCCTTGTGGTCCTGTGAGGCCTTGTTGACTCTGGAACATAGAAGGTGGGATTTTGGGAATGTCCGCGAGTCCCGGGCATAGAATTATCCTTCTAGGCTGGTTATGCTTGCTGAGTAGCTGTGGGCCTGTGCAGGGTCGATAGGTTGATTGTGAGCTGCGGGGCAGCAATTGTGTGTGATCATACCATTTCCATGCATATAAAGAGGTTTTATCCATGGTTTACTGTGGTTTTGGCTTCGGGCCTACTGGCACTGTTTTCTAAACCTTGCATGGCCCGGGGGGCCCGTTTTTTGACTGGAAATGATTTGGAAACTGGTTGATTTCACTTGTGGTTTAAAATCATCAAGTTTTACGATTATCACTAGATCGGCAGGGCCGGAGTGACTAGTTGAAGTTTTCTTACTACTTGAGATGATTTTTAGCCTCGGTTGGACCGAGCACCTGAGATGACTTGTTACTGTTTAGACCCGGCGACGTCCGGGCACCCTTGGAGGGGTTTTTGAGATATTTTCCTACTATTTTTAGTCCTGGACAGGGTCTGGGCATGCATATTCGAGACTGGTTCTATATCTTGATATCGAGACTGGGTCTCTATCTTGATACATGGTTCTGATACTGAGTTTTGGTATGGGGTCGAGGACCTCCATGGACCTTGCTATCCGGGCCAGGGGCTACGGGCTGCGTGTGCCGGAAGAGGGGTATACGGGGGAGTAGAGGTATACGGGCAGAGTCCTTCCATGGAACCTACCTGCTGGGTCGGATCGGCGTCGGAGGAGGTACATACAGAGATACTATGGCACTTGAGATCTTCATGCATCATATCATTCATGGTTCGAGGTTCCACCCTTGTTTGTTGTTTGCTGATTGTACGCTCCGGTAGTATGGAATGCCGGAGGGTTTGTTTTCACTTGTTTGTGTTCCTCGGTTGTATGGGCGGCCGAGGGACTGTAGGTAGACTCTTTCTACTTACTTTACAGAGTTGTTCTCTATTAGGGATGAAGTATGACGATTGGTTACTGCTGAGATCTGTTAGTT
>QJPP01004691.1:0-121535 GCA_003996215.1 Jaltomata sinuosa
TCTTGTAGAAGCTCTTGTATTGTAAATAATTTTCCGCAAGTTTTGTAAGTCGTTTATTTCCTGAGATTTTGTAAAGGAAGTTCCATGTATAAAAAGGGGTTTTATTTCATGATTTATTTCCTTTTTCGCATTTTCTATTGGTTCGGGTGGTAAGAGTTCGCCTATCTAGGTGTATTAGAGTAGGTGCCCGCACGGCCCGATAGTTGGATCGTGACATATGTTCAACTGACATTGACACTTGTAGTATGCTAAAATGCATCTTCTAGCTAGAATGTTAATAATACATATTTCTTGTAGTATATTTTAATCTATCCTTGCTGGTACTTGAAATTAACACTTCTAATGCAATAGCAATCTCAGATTTTAACTTGTGGAGTTATAATTGATATGGTACTATTTGGATTACTTTTGTATGTTAATAAATTATAGAATTGACTAAGAACCCATATATGTGTTGGCTCAATAATATTTCCCGTAGCCTAGATGTTGGTTTTCTCCTATCACCTCATTGCCTTGGATGATATTTAGTAATGCATCTGTAGACTAGATGTTGGTTTTCTCATTTCACTTCACTGTCTTGGATAAGACTTCGTAATATAATGCATCTGTTAGCCTAGACTTGGTAATGAAGATTTTATTTGTTGAAGGAAACTTATTGCCTTTCTCCTTTCACCTCATGGATAAGGACGTCATTTGAGATTTGATTGAAAGTGATCGAAACTCTTCTATGATCAACTTTTTTATTGATATTATGAAGTCTTATTTTATTATTCAGTTGATACATGTGCCAACTACTATATATTTTGCCCATATATCGTATTGCAACTGATTTTTTGCCCCTATGGCGGATGACGTACATTATGACTTGTACATTTTGTATATTTTGCGCCAATATGGCGGGTGACATTATGACTCATATATTTTATATATTTTACACGTGTGGAAGATGTTGATTTTATTGGGATATGTTGAATTAGAATCAATCAGTTTTGTTTAGTAATTTTTAACTTTCGTGGTATTTATAATTTCGTATGTCAGATATTTATATTTTAAGCCTAAGCTATCGGAACATGTATAAGCTGTTCCAATAGGTAAAATAGAGCTATTGCAGTAACATTTTCTAAAGCACGGGCTACTAATTGTTAAAACATATGAGATCTGTTACAATAGGTAAAAATTAACCGTTGCAGTAGCACAACCGATCAAAGTGAAAAAACCATTGTCATAACAATAATAACTGTCACAATTGAGTTATCAAATCCGTTGCAACATATATTAAAAACCTGTTACAAAACTGTAATAACTGTTGCAATTGAGCAAATAAATTCGTTGCAACATACAGTAAATACGTGTTGCAAAAACATAATAATTGTTGCAATTAAGCTGACAAATCCGTTGCTACAAAGACAAAAAAACTGTTGCAAATCATCTAATGCAATGGTGATAATCTTTCTAAGTGTCATATGAAATAGCCGTTATTGAGTGATTAATAACCGTTGCAATAGGGGTACCATAAGAAATGCTTTTTTGAACCGTTACAATAACCGTTTCCATATAACTATGGTAACGCAAGCTAGTGCGGCGGGTGTGTTCCCCGTAGCCATAGTATTCGTGCAACGGTTTTGGGGCCTTTAACAACGACTTTGGGACTGTCCCCATAGGCCCAATTTCTTGTAGTGATCTATATTTATATCTTTATCTATATCTATCTATCTATCTATATATATATATATAGATATATTTAAGAGAATCTTCAACCTAATGACGTGACACTATTACAAGGCAGAATTTGTATTGATCTTTTCTTTACACTTTTTGATAACTAGTTCTCGGGAACGTGCGTTACACGTTTATCCCAAAATGTTTAGCAAAAAACTATATTGTAATACGATAAATTTTAAACAATATACACATATTTTGATACTTTCTTGAGCTATAAAAAGAAATCAAAACATAAAAAAAGAAGCAACAAAATCAACTTAATTACGTATATAAAAATATCTCATTGCATATTAGAGACAGTGATTTTATTACCTAAAAATTGATATCCCACTTGAAAAAGCTTATTCTGAATTGCTTCGCCTTCACTTATTGCATTATCAACTATGAAACTTTAACATCACTGCTTAGTTATATCTGCACAAAGAAAATCTCAAGTTCACAAAAAATGTGATTGAAATATCAATAATTTAGATGAATGAAAAATTAACAAAATTTAACCATAATAAACACATAGAAAATGAATGAGATGAACATGAAAAAGGAAAACATATAACAGAGAAAGATGGAATAGGATGAAATGTGAAGAGGTATGGTATACCTTTATTACCATCGTAATTATCACATTGTTTTCATTAATTACTGGAATGTTTCATATTTTTTATTAACTGTTGCAACTTTCCTTATCTTTGAAAATTAAATTAATGTGGAAGATGAAAGAAATTAACAATAAACATGGAAATAACTATGGGTAATAACTAAGCAAATCTAAACCACCAATAACTATGGGTAGATGAAACAATTTTTTATATTCACGTTAAATGTAACACAAAATGATAATTTAATGGAAAAAGTTAAATGTAAAGACCAAGTTAATGGTAGAAAATGAAAATGTTTTGGTAGTGTAAATTTTTAACTCCCACGTTCGGCTATCATAACACACCATTTAATATAGGCCCAAACTAAATAGTCAATTTACTTAGGTAATTTAATATAATATTATTATTTTTTAATTTAGTGTAGGGACAAAATGGTAATCCAACTTTGCACTTTGGAGCTTCCTACTTTTAATATAATATGATGATGATCGGAGCTTGAAACTCACTTTCAGCTGCTTTGGATGTGTTTTTCACATTAGATTTCTCTGCAACAATCACTTTCCTTTTTCCAATCATCTGGTGTTGCGTTGAGCGTTTATCTTTAACTTTCGTGGTCCTCTTGCTCCTTTGTTTTTTTATTGGGGGTTCAACCTCGCTTACATCTGCTGCAAATTTATTTTCAACCTCACGTATCTCCGAAGCTATAAAATTCATGTTTGAATCTTCCTTTGTAAAATTATAATCAATCTTCACGAGGATACTGAATTCTTTTCCTGTACTCAATAGCAGCTTGCGATAGTACCCAGATTCTTCTTTCTGTTGCATAAAAAAAAAACTAATATATTAGTTTAAGTTTTCACTAAACATAGGCTACGTAAAGTTGTTCGTATTGACTGATTTTTTAAGTATTAAGAGATTTACCTTTTCAGATGTCGAGTGAACATACTCTTTTACATTGAAATTCTTCTTCACAGCGCACATAAAACCTCCAGACTGTCAGGTATGTTACATTTCCTTTCACAACCAATACGTTTTACTTCAGTCGCATGCATTTCCTCCGACTTCTTTTGCTTACTTAAAAAATAAAAAAATGAAACCCAAAAGCAGATTTCTATGAGGTGTATTTGCATCACAATGATTGTTGGAACTTATAAGTTTTCTTCTGGTATTTAGACACCTTAAGTGGGAAATCGTAGGTTTCCTAATAATTATTTCCGGGTTATTCAGGTTCCACTGAAACAGGGGCGAACCCACATGTTGTTTTCCGGGTGCTCGAGGACCCATTAACCTTAACTTGGCTACATATTTTTATACAAAAATTTCTTAGAATTAGGATATATTAACGTAATAGCACCCATTGTTCAAAAGTTTAAGTGGGTGCTTTGGTTGTTTGTGAGATATGAAGGTCCACGCGTGGTGTTGTGTCTGACTTCGAATCCAGATAACATCACAGTTTGTTGAAGAGTTTCATCTTCTTTTTCTTATTACTCAATTTTAACTTAATACGTAATTCTTTATTAGTTTTTCCCTGACTTTTCCTTCTTTAATTTTCTCCAAAATATGTAATCTCCTTTTCTTTTTTTTCTCTCTTAGTTCACTTCTTACTTTTTCTAGTGGTTTTTCGTTATTTTTTTTAATACCGTGTATAAATAATTTTTTATATTTAATTTTTAATTTTGTAAGGCATAATACATAAATAGACACTCAAACTTGGTCTCGGCTAGCATCTAAATACTTCAACTTTGAGTGTGCATATATATAGATACCTTAACTCATTTTCACTGTGGCAGTTGAATATTCCAACTTTCAAAATGATTACCTAGATACCTCCAAAATTTATGTTTCACGTCAGCGTCGGGTGTCTACAAGATAAATTGAGGACAAGTTAGAGTGTTTAGTTACTAGTTGAGACTAAGTTAAGATGTCTAGATATGCACTCTTAAAGTTAGAGTGGTTACTTGCTAGCCAAGGCCAAACAATTTTGCACTTTTATTTTTTTTATGATCAATAGAAACTTTACGGTAAAGGAAGGTCATCACCCACTGCCTTAACATCCTGGATCCGCCACTGCACTGAATTAACTGTTGATCCAATGATTATGCATATGTTTGGTCAAATATTGAAAAGAAACAACCTCAAATGACATTTTCACATTGTTTGCCTAGACAGTGGAATTTATATTAAGAACAAAAGAGCCAAAAAATAAAAATAAACCGAGAGTAGAAGCTACAATTGGTGTTTGCAGCATATGTTTTCCCAATTGTTACCAACTCGTTAATGGGGAATCAGATTTAAGTGGTGTATTAAAATCTGAGCAAAAAGGAGTTACTTTTGACGACGCCCATAGAGTGTTCGATGAAATGGTCCATAGAGAAATCTTGTGCACTACTTCAGGAAGTGTTGGTCAGTGATATTGTGAAAGTGTATCTTCGGAAGTCATGAATTCTTTGGATATATTTGGAGGACATAAAATTTTGATCCTTTCATTGAAAGAACCAAAGGTGGTTGTTGAATTCCTGTTGTTTTTTAGTTTTACAAACTATGTTTTCTCAATCCTTACCTTCTTTTTGGTACCGTTGAGTCTGAACCCCTTTCTGTTTTATGATGAGTCGGTGATTGATCGACTGTAATAATTTCCAAGTTTACTTATTGACTGGTAAGATTACTCCTTATTTGGAGAAGCATATGTGTTCTTACAGGGCAGTTTCCAAAGTCCGTATCATTTATAATCGTTGCATTTGTTTTTTATGGTCAGATGGATGTTTAATTATGAACAAGAAAAGGACGATGGAGTGAATTGTTGTTGCGAGTATAGAGTCACCAATGAAATGGAGGTTGCACATTCAAATTTACCTTCCCCAGCTGTAGCAAAAACCAGTGCACATCTACACGCAAAATCTATCAAGAGGTTGGGACTATAGTTACTTGATATACGTCATCTCTATTAAATACTCCATTTTTTCAAAATGATGATATAATAATACAAAGTCAATTTTTATGCTTAATCAGTTAAGTCACTCGATGTCACGCCTCGAGGTTACCCCCTAGACATAACACGAGACTTGGAACCACGAGTGCCCCAAGCTAACCTTTGGTCATTGCATTCTCAAGCATAACAAAAGATAAGCAGAAGCATAATAGATAAAGTCAGAATAACATAACTGAATAATCAAGTCAAAATAAGAGTACAAGATCCAAAAGAAGACTCGAATATTATGTATGTCTGAAAAGCCTCTACATGACATAAGGAGTTATTAGTACAAGACCCTAGCTAACTCGAAGTACAAAAATAAAATCTAACATAAACTAAGAATATAACTAGCCCTTGACCCAAGAGGACTCACCAACAGCTGACTGGGATAGTGGCCTAGGAACTCTAGCCACGAATCTGAGAATGGACACCTGAATTTGCATCATCAAAGGATGCAGCGTAAAATATGCGTCACTACTATGGAATATACTGAGTATGAGAGCGATGCATGAATCATGATATAACAGTTTAAAAACATGCTTAAGAATGAACTTATTACTTAAAGAAAGACCATAAATAAATATCAAGGTATAAGACATAAAACATGAAATAAAGCTTAAGTTTCATAATATAGAGTCATATAACTTCATAGCTTGAAAATAAACATGTGTGAGTTTCTCTTAACCGACATTAAATCATGCTGAGCTATATGGAGTTTAGTGTCTAACACCCACACTGAAAGAGTGGTCCTAACCGGTCAAGGAATTAGAACGATTTCATACCAGGATCCTGTCATAATAAGCCTCAACGCGGGCAACCTACAGTGGCAACGTAGTTTTGGATTTGGGTTATCTGAACCTTCATCTCTCGGTGCTAAATACTACTCTCAAAACATAATAATAGCATATGCTCACATACATATGGCATATCTGATGCCAACTTGCTCATAGCTGGTGACATATCTGATGTTAATCTGTTCAAAACTTGTTCACAACCTGTATCGTCATACTACTCATGAGTTTTAGTTTAGAAAATGACTCATGAGCATTGATGGAACATCGGGTGTCTTGTCTTGCATCATACTTCATAACATGAAAAGACTTGCATACTTCATGACTTGTAAAATTTGCATGGCTCTAGTTCAATTTCATAAAACATATACTTTCATAGAACATAGGACCTAGATCATGCACATGCTTGAAAATCCATAAGGAATATGCTATCAAAATTCAATTTGCTTAAAACAACTTTCATGCATGTAAAAATATCCATGATTAAACATCAATTTATGAAATAAAAGTCAACATGTAAAAACCCAAGTGAAATCATGCAATAGAAACTTCATAATCCACTCATGAGAAGATCATATTTAACAAAACCCATAAGAATTTGATAAGAACTCTAATTTGAAGATCATGAAATCAAAATTTGAATTAGGGTTTCTTGGCACAAGGGTGAAAGGAACCCATTGTTGATTACCCACATACATTTATTGAAGCTAACCCACTTGAATTGAAAAGACTTAGGAGACTTGAACTTAGAGTTTGAGACTTGGAGCTTGAAACCCTAACTTGAAGCTTGAGAAGATGAAACTCCTTTTCTTCTTTTGAAAGTTGATTGAAAGAATGGGAGAGAACTTAGGTCAAGTGAGAACAAAAACCCTTCTAAATAGATTTTAAAGCGACTTAGTATAGGAGTTAAAAGAGTGAGAAATTACAAAAATACCCCTGGACCTAGACTTGGAAAAAGCTAAAAAAAGTCGGCTTCAGAGACCATGGCTTGGTCCACGGTCTGTCATCCAAAAGGACGGACCGTCAAAAGGATTCGTGGTTTCAAATGTCACTTCTGGGGTCTACTGGAACTCAACACCACGAGTCACTCTACGGTCCGTGGTTCAGGACGGCGGACTGTCCGGTGACTCGTGGTTCCGACTTTAGGATATGAGGATCCTCTGATCCTCAGGGATTATGTGTCAGTGTATGCACCGTCAAAGTGAATGACGGATCGTTATTTGGTCTGTGATTTTAGAAGTCACTATTTAGAGTCTACTGGAACTCCATTCCACGAGTTACAGGACGGTCCGTCATTTAAACTGACGACCCGTCAAGTCACTTGTGGATTCTAGGGAAGTAAAGCTGAATTTTGACAAAACCACGAGTCACTCTACGGACTGTGGTTTTGTTCTACCGGTCGTGAACCAACCAGTAGTTTTGAAAATGAAAATTTTAAGCTTCCGTTCAGCAACGACGAGTCCAAGTACGGACCGTGGTTCAGAACCACGGTTCGTCATTCCCATCCATCATCACTGAAAGCCCTGCAGTAAACTACTCAGAACTTTTTGCTCAGGACTCGGATTAATGCGTGGTCGGTGGCATTGGAAATTAGACTCAAAAATCTTTAATTTGGTGGGTACTAGGCTACCTAACTCTTTATATTTTAGGAGAAATGATTGATTGAATTTGACCCTAGTTTAGTCTTACATGAAAATTACTTTGGTGAGGTGCTTGCGACTTAACTTTATAATAGGAGTTTCTTATGAACATGATTCGCATCAAAAGCACTCACCATACTAGGAAATGATGATTACACTCATGGAAAAGGTTCGGATATTAGCTTAGAATTTTTGGGGTGTTACACTCGATATAAGGCCTAATGTTTTATCATTTGAACTACCGCGTATATAGTAGATGTATAATATATTTTTGTTGCTACGGACACAATCACCCTCAGTCTACTTGGATTTATTTTTTATTAGATAATCCTTTAATTGAACTATAAAATGAGGGTTATGTTCCTCAAATTCCCTATTAATCACAACGAATAGAGCTTACGTATAAACAAAACTAACATCAATCTTTGTTTGGCTTTGTCTAAATCCGTCAATGGAGGCACTGAAAGAGTGTACCACAAATTTGGTTGTGTATTTACATCCATCGAAGGCCAAAAAGGTCGAGGATGTTGTTTATTGTGAACTCAGCTCTCTTCTTTTTAGGTTTAATGAAGCTTTAGACGGTGTGTTGTTGACTTATGAACCGAAGTTTAAGAGCAATTGGGCTAAAATTCTTCCAGGAATTCACCCTTATTTTGGTGTGAGATTTGAAGCAAATTTGCTACTTTTTATCCAAAGCCAAAAATGTTAATAGAAGTTGAGGTCATCAAAGTTGGACAGAAGTCTATTCACATGATTGTTCTTGATTTTTCTTCTTCCGTCAAAGCAGATGAGGAAATTCGAGAAGATTTCACATATAAAAGTAAACATGGGAAAGAAGTTTTTGTCAGCAGATCTTTCACAAGAAACACAGGATCAAAGTGGAAACTACTCTCTACGGTTTTCAGTCAAGAATTTTGATGAAGAGAAACGACATATCTTTGGGTAATTAATTCCAGCCAACACAGGAAATGTTCAATTGTTTGAAAGAAGGAAGAAGAGTCTCAAGCTTACATCGTTATGAAAAAGAGGATCGGCAACAAAAGGGCTGATGAATTGCTTGAGCTTGTATTCTATAGGGAAAATCTGAAATCTGAAAATCATATTAATTACGAAATCAAGAAGATCTAAAAGCAGAGACAGCTGAATGTGCTAATTGTATGCATACATCACAACAATTTTTTATGCCTCAACTCTCATGCAATCAAATTTCCTTGAAATTCTAAGGCTACTTACATGAATTGAATTTGAACCCAGAGGTGGTTGTCAAAACTATAAAGAATTAGCTGAACAACTTGGATGCAAGATGTTGTATTCTGTTGTTTGTGAAGAACAGACCGGTAAAGATGGCCAATGTACACTGATTTTTGTTTTTGTTACCTCTCATGGTGAGCAAAGATAATATAGGAGAAAGATGAAACTTTAATTTGCATAAGCTATATGAATGTAATCTTCTGATCAATTTTGTGCTTCTAATAAATGTTACATAAATTTTCTTATCCTAAATTTTGCTCAACTAAATGCTGAGGTGAAGATTGGTTGCTTGATTATTTCTACAGATTTTTCATGCCACTCATAAAAAATCGAGCTTAGTTAAGGGTACTATATACACACTTCAAGCTAGCATAGACATTTCATCTTTGTGTTTGGCCATTGATTCAGAGCATGTTTGGATGGTCTTATAGTGTATGACTTATTTTTGTTATTTTAGTTTAAAAATAAGTGCTTAAATTTTTTTTTTAATATTACCCAAATACTACAAAAATACTTACAAACTATTTTGGCTTAAAAGCACCTAAACTAAGTCAATCGGAACAAACTTTAAATTTGTTTGACCTTATCTGAAAATAGAAGTAGGTTTAAACCGGGGGATTCAATTCATATTTCTTCTGACATGTACCATTTTAATCTTTTGCTTCTGGCTCTTTCATTGATTCATTTATACTGAATACATAGAAACGTGTACTTAGAACAAAATAAAGTTGTGAATTCTGGTTTCTGTGTTATTCAGCAAGACTTGGGGTTCATCATACCCTTTTCTCATTCTATCTCAGAATCCCAGTAATAGTAGGAAGAAATGTGAGAGCAAATTGAGCACTGACTCTAGATATAAAATAAATGCAAAATATCTTCCTTTATTTTAATTTGTAATTTGATAATAGCTACGAATATAATAAAATACAAAATAGGAACTGAACACAACTCCATCATTTCTTTTTATTTGTTTAGTTAGAGCTTTGTAATTAGATAGATTTCAAATATTCTTTATTCATTAAGAATCTTGTTATAATGCTGACACCCTAATTTGCCTAAGGAACATGTTAAGCGATCTATTCTTTTGTCGAATACTTGAATGTAGAGCAGTAAAGAGAACATATGATATTTACGTGAAAAAACCCCCGGCTCATAAAGGGAAACAACCACGACCTACACCTCTGTAAGATTTAACCCAATTTCACTAAAACAATGAGCCTCAACAAAGGATTACAAACTCTGTAACCTAAGGAATTATAAACTCTAATTCCTAAACGCCACACAAACCTCTCCAGGTTTATGTGCCCAAGTCTTCGAGTTATCCCAACTTGAAGACTAACTCTTATATCAGTTTAAAACTCATTGGCACTAAGAATGAATGATTACAACTAGATGAAAAACAATACAATTAACTTCACTCAAGAACTATAAAGCATAGATTTAGGGAATACATTCTTCAATCTGGTTTCTTGTATTGGCTGCACTTGGATCTTCACTCAGAACTCTCTCAAATATGAACTCATTCAATTTGATTGTGTTCTTCTTGTAGCTCTCTTTGTAAGTGTGTTAGGTTTATTGTGAAACCTCTCTTGTATTTATACTGGAAGTCCACTCCTTATTTCGGTTGATTTCCATCCATATTGAAAATCCTCTTCCTTGTAGGATTTGTCAAGTCAATCTTCTTGATTTCATTCCTTGTAGGATTCTTCCTTATGAAAAGAAACTTCGTGCAAGCTGGACTCTCCTTATAAACACGCTTTCTCCACACGTTTTGCTCCTTTCTCCTCATCATTCACCTTCTCCTGATCCTAGTTGGATTCTGCTTGAGAGGAGCAAGTCACAAATACATCTTCCCTGCATGTGTTCCACAACTTTGTCAATCTTCAAAATCTACATCGATCCAACAAATTCCCCCTTTTTAATGATGACAAACCCTTGCTTCTTGTATGCAGAATCCACTTGTATCATGTTAGTTTTCTTGAGGCAAACTGCAAAAAGAACACATTAGAGGAACAGATAGGCCCAACGGGTTATGAATACCGCACAAGCAACACTTTCCCCCTTTTGGCATCATAAAACACTGTGAAGACATACAATATCTTAATTCCAAGTTCAATTTTGATACTCATGGCCACTGAGGCTATCACCCATGCAAACACTCAAAAGTAAGAACTCATTTAGCTATATAAAAGTATTTACAACTACATAAGAATTAAGATGAGACCAGAACAAAAACCCAACACTTTATTAATCACAATGCATGTACACTAAAGATAATTAAAATTAAAAGATCAAAGAATGCATTTGTGAGAACAAAAGAGAGGTTGGGAGGGCTAGAAAGGGTCAAGCAAGAAAGTGGGAGGAGGAGGGTCCTTCATAAGCAGCTCATAAAGGCCCTTAAGGCTGGTAGAATTAGTGGTTTGCTCAGTTATTAAGGCATCATGTGCTTGTGCAAGCTCAGTCCTGCGCCTTGCATTTTCTTCCACCAATAGTGCATGCTCCATGCCATAGGTGTCATGAATCTCAGCCACTTCCTCATCATGGGAGGCTCTTATAGCACGAATCTCTTCATCCTTGGAAGCTAGCATTGCCCTTTGCCCGAGGAGCAGGTACAACAGCGTGGTTCACAATACCAATCACATCTTTGGTTGTTTGATCTTTCCAAGCTTGAACAGGCATATCAAAGTGATGAAAAGCATCCCCCAGCTAGAACCCATATCCTCAGGCATGCTTGGTAGTATCGCGCTTCCAAATCCTATGCATGTGGCAGATAATGAGTCTCAGTAAGTTAATGGGAATCTTGGAAAGCAACAACTGCATCAAGGTGAGGTCCATATAGTTTGCCTCAGTACATTTTTTCTCCAAAGGAAGCACCATCTTGTGCACCATATCAACCAACATTTGATGGAGAGGAAGCATAGCCCCCTTATCCACCTTAGAGTGCCACTCCAAAGTAGGATCATTTGCAAATCTCCTAGTAATCTCCAAGGCTGAGAGAAGCCCATCAAAATGAGGTCATTGCCTCTTCACATAGTTACACCACCCATCATTAGGGACTCCCAAAATCTCAGCCAATACAGCAGGGGTGAGGGTGAATGGAACATCTCTAACAACACTTGAGATGGAAGAGGAGGTACCAGAGGCATTCACATAAAATTGCAGAGTTTTTGCATGAGCCATTTTTCGACAGGAACCACCCTGAAGGAACAGGTTTGACCCACCCTGTGCATCCACCAGGACTAGTAGTTCCATCATCTTATCACATCCAAACCTAGTGAGCACTCTGCCTCTCAGAACAGTTCTTGTCCCAAAGTTGATCAGTCTCTCAGGTCTAGCATCAGGGGTTTTATCAATGGGATCCAAGGTATCATCTTATTCTTCCACATGCTAAAGAAAATCATCCCCCACATCTTCATGAGAGGCAGCATCATCAGTATCCTAATGCTCATGAGACTCAGAGGATAGAAGTCCATAGTCATCTTCCTCACTCTCCGAGGTCTCATCCACTAGCTTGGATTTGACAGAACTCCTAGAAGGAACAAGTTTCTTGACCTGTTTCTTTGGTGGTTTTTAGGGAGTAACACCCTTCTCTTTCCTTCTTCTTTCAGCTTCCTCCGCTTCATTATCCAAAATATCAATGAGATCAGGGGAGGGGCAGATGTACCTCTAGTGGCTCTAGGCCTCTTGGCTGCAGAGGCGGCTACAATATTTTCTTTAAGGCCCCTCTTGCTGGCTCCTGTCATTCGAACAGGTATAGCCTGAGCCATAGGAGCAGGAGGGATTTCTTCAGGTTTATCAACTGGTACACGAATAACCTTGCCTGAGGCCTTGCATAGATGAAACTGTACCCTTTGTCAGATTAAGTTGGAAATTGGCTTGTTGTCATCATCCTCAGTAGCAGGTGCTAAATGGGTATGTTGAACATGTTCCCCCTCTCTAGATCTTCCAACCTCAGCTTCCCCCTCAACAAATATACCTAACTTTTATCCAACAGGTTAACTAGGTTCAACTGTGAGGTGCCTTGATTTTACCCCCACACGAGGTGCATCCTCCTGAACTCCCTCTTCTTCCTCAGATTCCCCCTAATGACTAGCACCAACATCTCCAAAGATTTATCCTGCTCTTTATATGGTACTAATGCATTAGTATCATCACCAATCAAGTAATCACCCAGAACTGCTGAAAATTGATCCATATGAGCCATCCCCTGATAAATCAATTAGAATAACAGGAGGAAGATAGACTGTAGTAACCGGTTCCTTAAATGGGATTAGGGCATGAGTAGGTGGTATAGAGGAACTTGTAGTGACTTTTGGAATTTCTGGTAATGTGTAAGAAGAGGGTGATTGAGGTTCCATTGATGAAACGTGAGAGAAGAGAACAAGTGAAAGAGGGTTTTGGTTTTGGAGCAAAGGATTTTGTAGAAGAAAAGACTAGGAGTGAATGAGGACTTATGAATTCAAAAGGAATTTAAATTGGAGTGTTAGTCGTTTGAATTTAATTAGAGTCCTTTAAGTGGAAGAGTCATATTCTAGGGAAGAGATCCTAATTGACAGATGTCTAATCTCATCACAAAAGTGACCTAATTTGATTGGATCTCTTTTTTTTTTTGGAGATTTGGCAGTTATAGGCATTAGGGTAATGAATCTCTTTGTGGTTTAGGTAGAAGGGACAGGTACAAATGCACATCTTGAGAAATTAATTTTATCTAACCATAATGCACATACCATGGATTTTCAATTTTGTGCTGAGTTCGTGTTCCAATATGATATTCCAAATTCGTGTTGCAGATAATAAGTTATAGTGCTTAAGCAAGTTGAACCTTTAAAAGTTGCAAAGGGACATAAAACTAAATGTACAAGACAGAGCATAAAAATTCTAAAATTTAAATACAATATGTACAATGTTCATTTGTCAATAACTAGGGGTCCTCATGTGATCTTAATCATCCCTAGTTCCAACCTGTTCCATTCAAAGTGATCTCTTGCCAGAGTCTTTGTGAATATATCAGCAATCTGCTTATCTGTGGCATAGAAGTGCATGGAGATCAATCCCTTTTCCATATTGTCCCTCAGGAAGTGGTGTGTAATGTCAATGTGCTTGGTCCTTTTGTGCTGAACTAGATTTGTAGCAATATTGATTGCACTTGTATTGTCATGAAAGATAGGCAGATAATCAATGTTCAACCCAAAGTCTTTGAGTTGTTGATTGAGACAGAGTAATTTGTCATAATATGAGGCAGTAGCCACATATTCAGCTTCAGCAGTGGACAAGGCTACAGAGTTTTGCTTCTTTGTTGCCCAAGAGATTAGACATGATCCCAAGAAGTGTGCCATTTTTGTGGTGCTCTTTCTATCCACCAGATAAACTGCATAATTTGCATATGCATATCCTATAAGCTCAAAGTTACTACCTTTAGGGTACCACAACCCCAAATCAGTTGTACCTTTCAAGTATCTAAGGATCCTTTTGATAGGTTTCAAGTGGCGTTCCTTGGGACTAGCCTGAAATCTCGCACAAAGACCTACACTACAGACAATATCAAGTCTGCTAGTTGTGAGGTATAGGAGAGATCCAATGATTCCTCTGTACAACTTTTGCTCTATTGCTGGACCTGTTCCTTGCAGACCTAACTTTATTGTTGTGGCTATTGGAGTGTCTATCTCCTTTGCATCTTCCATCTTGAACCTTTTGAGCAACTCCTTGGCATACTACTGCTGATGAATCATTGTTCCTGAAGGAGTTTGTCTTATCTGAAGGCCTAGGAAAAAGTTGAGCTCTCCCATCATGATCATCTCAAATTCTTTGCTCATCAGGGCAGCAAATTCCTTAGTGAGCGTCTTGCTAGTACCTCCAAATATGATGTCATCTACATATACCTGCACAACCAATAAGTATCTTCCTTTGTTCTTGAGGAATAGGGTGTTTTCAATCTTACCTCTTGTGTAGTCATGATCAAGAATAAACTTTGACAACTGTAACACCCTAGAACTTCCAAGACCAGACTTAGCTCAGAAAACAAGAGGAAATAAAAAATTTCAACTGTCAGCAGAACCACGAGTCACTTCCATGAGTCATGGACTGAACTCGTGGAACAAAGATCAGAGGACTGCTCCTCTGAAGATCATTCTATGACTCAAGTCTACGGACCGTAGAAGTTTCCACGGACCATAGAACTTGTCCATGGAATCTTTGTAGCAGATGACCTTCAAGAACCATGATTGGGTTCCACGACCCGTGGTAGTTTCCACGAGTCATGAACCTAAGCCATGGAACCAGTTCTAGTAGCCTATACTTGAGTCCTTAGGAACCACGGTTAGGTTCCATGACCCATGAAAGTTTCCACGAGTCGTGAATCCAACTCGTGGATTTAAAGTTCATAGGAACAAGAATTCCATACAGGAACCATGATTGGGTTCCACGACCCATGGAAGTTTCCACAAGTCGTGAACCCAACTCATGGAACCAAAGTTCAGAGGACCAAGAATTCCATACAGGAACCATGAGTGGGTTCCACGACCCGTGGAAGTTTCCATGAGTCGTGAACCCAACTCGTATGGTTCATTCAAGTAGTTAGCTTTCAGGACCAGGAAACTAGGATAGGGTTCCACGATCCATGGAACAATCCACGAGTCATAGAACCCAGTCATGATCCCTAAGCTGCAATTTTTAGCAGCTTTTCTAATTAAATTCCAGGGGTATTCCAGACATTTCTTACCTAATTTAATGCCTAGGATACATTATTTTGTCTACTCGAAGCCTACTTTATTAGTCAAAAGCAACCTAAAACCCTTATTATCCTAAATTCAACGGACTTAGAAAGAAAAGAATCAACAGAGGCGATAGTTTTCTCCTAAAAACAAGCAGAAGCCTTCCTCAAGTTCAGCCCCAAAAATCCAAGGATTTCTCCGTGGATTTCTTCACCAGGTATGTGGGACTAGTGGGTTCCTTTCACTCATTAGGTCCCTAGATTCCAGTCACCTTCAGTTTTCTCTATGAATGTTTCAGACCTAGTATTCCAAAATCCTAGGGAAACTATTGTAATTCAGTCCTTACAGTTTTTATGGTATTGATTACATGTCTCTTGGAGAATTGTTATAGTTTCATGAATAATGTCATAAATCCTAGTTTGCAGAAATTCCAGTATTTCCATGAATTTAGCTTGCTAGACAGATCAATTATATACTCATGCTTTAGAAATTGAATGCCATATCTTTCAGCTTATGTATGTTGCATTCTCAGTCTTTCATCAGTATTTTGAGCTATCCTTTATTTCAGTATATTATTGCTTACATTACATAGGAGTAGACTTAGTACCGAGTGGACGAGGGGATGAAGGCTTAGCTGTCAGTTTAGGCCAAGACCTTTAGAAGCAGTCCCCAAGTCTCGGAACTATGGCACCACCGTAGGTTTAAATGAGTCTGCTATCAGTCTATATTGTACCTCCTTATCCTTTGTGGACATTAGTAGTGGATCCACATCAGACTAGTTCGTACCCTTGGCAAGGTATGAACACCCTCCCATCCAGGGTCACAGGTTGGCCCCATAGTTAGCTCAACTTGGGGCATGTTGGTTAGTAGTTTCTCCCACAATCAGATTCATATGCATTGACCTTGTATCCAGTATTTATGTTCATTATTCAGTTCAACATGCTATTTCATGATTTATACTTGGTCATTACATTCAGTTCAGTTTTCAGTTATGTTGAAGTATATCTATATTTATGTTCAGTTCTAAATTACTTGGATTTGTATGTATATCCTGCATGCTTAGTACATTCAAAGTAATGACGCATACTTTTGTGATACATTATTTTATGATGTAGGTTCAAGCACTCAGCATCCAGACCGCGCCTAGTTTGGTTCCCCAGTTCATACTCAACAGTTCAGTGGTGAGTCCTTATTAGTTTGAGGATAATAGACATGCTTCATTTTAGTATTTATCTTCAGTTTTAGATTTGTAGAGTTAGCTAGGGGCATGTCCCAGCAACTCCTATTCAGTTATATAGCTTTCAGATATAGACTAGATTCAGCAGTTGTTAGTGTTGTGTTCAGTCACCACTAAACTATTTTTGATATTATACCCACTTCAGATTTGTTGGGCTCTCTTTTATCATTTCAGATATTAAATTGTTTTAGCTTCCACACAATACATATCTCTAAATTGGTTTTGCATTGATATGCCATGGCATGGGTTAGCTTGGGGTCACTTGTGATACTAAGCACCGTGTTGCGTCCAGGGGGTAGCTTCGGGGTGTTACAAACTTGGTATCAGAGCATCAGGTTTAAGTGTCCTAGGGTGTCTAAAAGTTGCATCAAGTAGTGTCTTCTTCATGGGTGTGAAACGCGCCACACTTATGGGGGAGAAGCTATCATACATCATTAGGAATAAGTTCCCTTCTTTCTTTTTTCAGTTTATGCTATAGAGTAGAAACTCTATTTAATTCTCCTCTATTCTAACTCATGCTCTTCGCATTTCAGAAAAATGCCTCCTAGAAGAGCAAATACTAGGAATCAGACAGCACCAGCAGCTCTGGCAGACCCACTGAATGAGTAGGTTATGCATGCCGAATTTAGGGCTACTTTTCAAGTACTTTCTCAGGCCATGACTGCCTAGGTGAATCAGCAAGCTGCGGCTGCGGCTCCGCCCCAGGTCAATACTGCTGCAGCCAGAATTTGGGACTTCACTCAGATGAACCCT
Organism: Jaltomata sinuosa; assembly: GCA_003996215.1. Taxonomy (NCBI): domain Eukaryota; kingdom Viridiplantae; phylum Streptophyta; class Magnoliopsida; order Solanales; family Solanaceae; genus Jaltomata; species Jaltomata sinuosa. Next base: position 17,672 of record QJPP01004691.1, read on the forward strand.
CCAGAATTTCATGGGTCCAAGTCAGAGGAGGATCACCAAGAGTTCTTAGAAGATATTGAGAAGGTGACAGACATTATGGGTGTCACTCCACTGGAGAGTGCAGACTTAGCTGCCTATCAGCTGAAAAGGGTGGATTATACTTGGTACCAACAGTGGAAGGAATCTTGTTGTGCCAATGCAAGATCATTGACTTGGGATCTTTTCAAGACTGAATTTCTGGACCGGTTTTTCCCACTAGAGCTCAGGGAAGCCAAGTTTCAGGAGTTCATCAATCTGAAGCAGGATGACATAAGCGTAAAGGACTATGTACTGAAGTTCACTCAGTTATTCAAGTACACCTCGAAAATAGTAGCTAACTCTAGAGCTCGTATGAGAAAGTTCATTTCTGGTGTGTCTAATAATGTGGTCAAGGAATGCAAGACCGCATTGCTCATTAAATAAATGGATTTATCTAGGCAGGTTACTTATGCTCAACAGATTGAGGAAGAAAAGATCAAAGAAAGGGGAGGTGATGCTAAGAGGGCTAGGACAAGTGAGTATAGCCACTTTCAAAAGAGGTCAGAGGGTGGCAACCGCTCTCAATATCGTAGAAAAAATCAGCTTCAGCTCTATCTTCTGCTAGTTCTCCAGTGCCCAAGTTCAAGAAGGATCGTCGGGATAGGGAGCTTGGTTCTAAGTCTGAAGGTGTGATTACTGGTGGGCACACTAACCCAGTGTGCAAGAAGTATGGTAGGAACCACCAGGGGTGAGTGCATGGCAGGAAGCGGAAATTCCTTAGGATGTGGTAAGCCAGGCCACAAGATGAGGGATTGTCCCACAACTTCTCAGAAGGGTAAGGATGTTTGCCAACAGACTCAGACTGATTCTACAGCAGCTCCAGTAGGTTGCCCTACTTAGCGGGGTGCCTCATCTGGTATAGGTGGTGGTCAGTGCCAGAATAGGTTGTATGCTCTCCAGGCTAGACAGAATCAGGAGGATTCTTCTGATGTGGTCACGGGTACGTTGCGAGTCTTTAATACTGATGTTTATGCATTGTTAGATCCAGGGGATACACTTTTCTTCATCACTTCTTATGTAGCAGTAAACTTCAGTATCAGTCTAGAAACTCTCCTAGAGCCCTTGTTAGTCTCTACTCCAGTTGGTGACCCAGTTATAGCTAGATGGGTATACATAAATTGCCCAGTCACAGTTTCCCAGAAAGTCACCTCAGCAGATCTAGAGTTAGAAATGGTAGACTTTGATATAATTTTAGGCATGGATTGGTTACATTCTTGTTATGCCTCAGTCAATTGTAGATCTAGGATTGTTTGGTTTTAGTTTCCTAATGAGCAAGTCCTAGAGTGGAAGGGTAGTAACTCAGTGCCTATAGGTCATTTCATCTCCTATATTAAGGCCAGAAAAATGATCTCCAAATGGTATATCTATCACCTTGTTTGGGTTAAGGATTCAAACTCCCAGACCCCAATTCTAGAGTCAATCCCAGTGGTGAATGAGTTTCCAGAAGTGTTCCCAAAAGATCTTCCCGGAGTTCCTCCCGAAAGTGAAATCGACTTTGGAATTGATCTCCTTCCAGATACCCAACCTATTTCAATTCCTCCCTAGAGAATTGCTCCAGCTGAGCTTAAGGAGTTAAAAGAACAGCTGAAATACCTACTAGATAAGGGCTTCATCATACCCAGCATCTCTCCTTGGGGTGCTCCAGTGTTGTTCGTGTGTAAAAAGGACGGTTCCCTCAGAATGTGCATTGACTACTGCCAGTTGAACAAGGTCACAATCAAGAATAAGTACCCCATCCCTAGGATTTATGACTTGTTCGACCAGATACAGGGCGCTAGTTACTTTTCCAAGATAGACCTCATATCTGGCTATCATCAGCTTAGAGTCAGAGATAGTGACATCCCAAAGACACCCTTCAGGACTCGGTATGGTCACTATGAATTTGTTGTTATGAATTTTGGACTAACTAATGCTCTTGCAGCTTTCATGGACTTAATGAACAGGGTGTTCAAGCAGTATTTGGACTTGTTCATCATTGTCTTCATCGATGATATCCTTGTTTATTCTCGAAATGAGGAGGAGCATGTGACTCATTTAAGGGTTGTTCTCCAAACCCTCAAGGATCACCAGCTATTGGCTAAGTTCAACAAGTGTGAATTTTGGTTACAGTCTATAGCTTTCCTTGGTCATGTGGTATCCAAAGAAGGGATTTGTTTTGATTCCTAGAAAATTGAGGCAGTAAAGCACTGGCCCAAACCCACCTCTCCAACCGACATCAGAAGTTTCTTGGGTTTGGCTGGTTACTACCAAAGATTCGTCAAAGGATTTTTATTCATAGCTGCCCCATTGACCAAGTTGACTCAGAAAAAGGTCAAGTTTCACTGGTCAGATGAGTGTGAGAAGAGTTTCTTAGAACTGAAGACCAGGTTGACTACAACTCCTGTCTTGACTCTACCAGAGGGTTCAGATAGTTATGTGGTTTATTGTGATGCACTAGAGTCGGCCTGGGCTGTGTCTTAATGCAGCAGGGCAAGGTCATAGCTTATGCTTCCAGACAACTTAAGGTCCATGAGAAGAATTACCAGACTCATGACCTCGAGCTTGCAGCGGTGGTGTTTTCCCTAAAGATTAGGAGGCACTTTTTGTATGGTGTGCATGTTGATATGTTCACAGATCATAAGAGCCTCCAGTATGTGTTCACCCAGAGAGAGTTGAATCTTCGTCAGTGGAGATGGCTTGATTTTCTCAAGTATTATGACATGAATGTGCTCTACCATCCAGGTAAGGCCAATGTAGTGGCTGATGCTCTCAGCAGACTGTCTATGGGTATTGTGTCTCATGTTGAGGAAGAAAAGAGAGAATTAGCCAGAGATGTTCATCGGCTGGCTCACTTGGGAGTTTTACTTATGGACACAATAGATGGTGGTGTGATAGTTCAGAATGGGTCAAAATCTTCATTGGTAGCTGAAGTTACGGAGAAATAGGATAGTGATCCCATACTGCTTCAGCTGAAGGCTGCAGTTCATCAACAGAGAGTGGAGGTTTTCTCCCAAGGGGGAGATGGTGTACTCCATTATCAGGGTCACTTATGTGTTCCTAAGGTGGGTGAGTTGAGATAGCAGATCCTTTTAGAAGCCCATAATTCTAGATATTCCATTCATCCAGGTGCCACTAAGATGTACCATGATCTACGGGAAGTCTATTGGTGGAACGTCATTAAGAGAGACATCGCAGATTTTGTGTCTAAGTGCCCCAACTATCAGCATGTAAAGGTAGAACATCAGAAACCAAGAGGTGTGACTCAGGAGATTAGCATTCCTGCTTGGAAGTGGGAAGTGGTTAACATGCATTTCATAACGGGTCTACCCCGTACTCGCAGGCAGCATGATTCCATTTGTGTGATAGTGGACAGAGTCACGAAGTCAGCTCACTTCTTAACAGTCAAGACTACAGATTCAGCGGAGGATTATGTCAGGCTCTACATCAGCAAGATAGTCAGGTTGCATGGGGTTCCCTTGTCTATCATTTCAGATAGAGGTCCTCAGTTTACATCTCATTTCTAGAGATCTTTCCAGAAAGGTCTTGGTACCAAGTGAACCTCAGTACAGCATTTCATCCGCAGACGGATGGTCAGGCTAAGTGTACCATTAAGACTTTGGAGGATATGTTGAGAGTTTGTGTGATCGATTTCAAGGGTAGTTGGGATGATCACCTACCTCTCATAGAGTTCGCCAATAATAACAACTTCCATTCCAGTATTCAGATGGCCCCATATAAGGCCCTTTATGGGCGTAGATGTAGGTCACCTGTTGATTGGTTCGAAGTAGGTGAAGCAGCTTTGATTGGACTAGATTTGGTACATGAGGCTATGGAGAAAGTTTAGCTCATCAAAGATAGTCTAAAGGCAGCTCAGAGTCATCAGAAGTCCTATGCAGATGTTAGGAGAAGAGACTTAGAGTTTGAGATCGACGATTGGGTTTTCCTTAAGGTGTCACTCATAAAAGGGGTGATGAGATTCGACAAGAAAGGGAAGCTCAATCCTAGATATGTAGGTCCTTACAGAATCCTAAAAAGGGTTGGTAATGTGGCTTATGAGTTAGAGTTGTCATCAGAACTAGCATCAGTTCATCCAGTCTTTCTATATTTCTCTATTGAAGAAGTGTAAGGGTGATACGAATTCGATAATATCCTTAGAGTGTGTGGCTGTGAAGGATAGAATCACCTATGAGGAGGTTCCAGTTGAAATTCTTGACCATCAGGTTCATAGGTTGAGAAATAAGGAAGTCGCTTCAGTTAAAGTTTTGTGGAGGAACCAGTCTATAGAGAGAGCTACTTGGGAAGCAGAAGCAGCCCTGATGTCCAAGTACCCCCACCTCTTTCCCTCCGATTCAGTTTCAGCTTGAGGTAATTAGTTCCTCTCCAGTACCATTGTTCCATCAATTATCCTTGCATTTCAGCATACTTGCATGTTGATGGAACTCATTTCAGTTAGATATCAGTTTCTAATACTCAGTTGGTAGGGATTCATCTCTTTCCCTCCAAACTTAGCTTGTTTAGTGTTCATTCGAGGACAAATGATCCCAAGGGGGAGATATTGTAACACCCCAGAATTCCAAGCCCTGACTTAGCTCAGAAAACCAGAGGAAATAAAAAATTTCAACTGTAAGAAGAACCACGAGTCATTTCCACGAGTCGTGGAAAAGTCCACGAGTCATGGAGTGGACTCGTGGAACAAAGATCAAAGGACTTCTCCTCTGAAGTTCATTCCATGATTCAAGTCTACGGACCGTATAAGTTTCCACGGACCGTAGAAGTTATCCGTGGAATCTTTATAGTAGATGACCTTCAGGAACCACGATTGGGTTCCACGACCTGTGGTAGTTTTCACAAGTCGTGAACCTAAGTCGTGGAACCTGTTCCAGTAGCCTACACTTGAGAACTAAGGAACCACGATTGGGTTCCATGACCCGTGGAAGTTTCCACGAGTCGTGAACCCAACTCGTGGAACCAAAGTTCAGAAGACCAAGAATTCCATACAGGAACCACGATTGGGTTCCATGACCCATGGATGTTTCCACGAGTCATGAACCCAACTCGTGGAACCAAAGTTCAGAGGACCATGAATTCCATACAGGAACCATGATTGGGTTCCACGACCCATGGATGTTTCCATGAATCTTGAACCCAACTCGTGGAACCAAAGTTCAGAGGACCAAGAATTCCATACAGGAACCACGAGTGGGTTCCATGACCCGTGGAAGTAAATATGAGTCGTGAACCCAACTCGAGGAACCAAAGTTCAGAGGACCAAGAATTCCATACAGGAACCACGATTGGGTTCCACGACCTAAGGAAGTTTCTATGAGTCGTGAACCCTACTCGTGGAACCAAAGTTCAGAGGACCAAGAATTCTATACAGGAACCACGAGTGGGTTCCACGACCCATGAAAGTTTCCACGATTCGTGAACCCACTACTACAAGACCAAACTCATAACATGATATAACAACCCGGCCTACACCTAGACCAAACTCATAACATGATATAATAACCCAACATACACCAAGACCAACTAATAACATGATACAACAACCCGGCCTACACCAAGACCAAACTCATAACAGAAATATAAGAATTCCCGGTCACTCAAGGACTACCATTGAACATGACAATTCAATAAAAACAGCCCGGTCCACTCACGGAACCAATAACAATCAATGCAATGCAACAATATCAATGTAATGCTGCAGTAAAATAAACCCGTACCAGGTGTGGTACCCGAGCCAACTAAATAGTAACCTGTACCAGGCGTGGTACCCGTTCTAACCAATTAGTAACCTGTACCAGGCGTGGTACCCGTGCCAACCAAATAGTAACCTGTACTAGGCGTGGTACCCGAGCCAACCGAATGTCAATAACCACAGCCAATAGATGAACACACACAACTTGTTAGACTAACAAGTAAACACCGTTCAACACATACTGTAAATAGGAACCTAGACATTCCACACAACATTCCTAAGCAATGTAAAGCATACAATCACTTAGACATGAGTACATGAATATACAACATTCACGAAAAATCTTGACTCATTACCTACCCTTTCTGGGTACAACTACGAACCATCAATTCCGTCCAAAGACTATTCCCCGGTTCACTCTTTTTATTTTAACATGTAACTAGCGATTTCCCTTATTAGATAAACATACAAGAATGCGACATGCTTCCCTTTTCGAACCTTAGCCAGACCGCCGCTAAGCCTCAAGCAATAAACATTCCTGAAAACCAACCTAGGAGCTTCCTATTCCCGTTTCCCATGCTCCCAAGCACTCCCCCGACTCCCCGAACCTTCCGGACATGCTAGTCCCTCAACCGATCATCTTATCACGACAATATGAATAAATTTAACACATAATACCATTCACAAGACCAGCCATTCTGTACATCCTAGAAAGACCACAACCAATCCCAAACCCACTAGACTCCGTGCCCGGAGGCCTAAAACATGGATTCTCCGTTTCTACTTTACAAAGTACGAAAAGTAAACAGGTCTAACTACTCATAAAATATAGCCTACCTGGATGCCAAGCAGCTGTAACCGTGCGTTCCCAACTCCGTGGAGGCATTCCTGGAAATTTTTCAGGCCCAAATCCATGGTTTCACATCCCTTTTATCGGAATTCCTCCTCCCCATGGCTCCCAAGCCTCGGAGCAGCCTAGGAGGGATTTTGGAATAGCTTTAATCTATTTTTGGGGTTGAAGAGAAGAGAATGAAATTAAAACCCATTTTCTGGTCCCGTTGTTTCGCGATAGCGGTCCTTGCTCCGCTATTGCGGTCCCGCTATAACGGACAACCCCCGCTATAGCGGTCCTAAATAGTGTTGACCGCCTTGACCGCTGCTATAGCGGTAATTTCCACCGCTATAGCGGAGGCTGCTACCGCGGGCGGTTGCGCTCGTCATGGACAAAATGTCCAAAAATCTCCCAGTTTTGTCCATTTTTACAACACACTTGCTTCCCCCGACGATCCGAAATAACCCTTTCACGTCAAACGCGATTCTGTAAGTTCTACTTACCCAAATTCAATTCTGAAAAGTCCCCCGGACTCCTATATGTATTAGCTACACAGAAGACTAGCTCAAATCGAGACATAAAACCCAATCCTTACTCGGATTTCCCTAGACTATACCTCGCTCCAATTCCAGCCGAGGCTAGCCTAGTCCAAAATTTTCAACTCCCAAACCCAGAGTTTTCTAACTCTAAAACTTGGCACGATTGGACTACCCATAACGATGGACCCGGTTGTTACAACAGATACCAATTTACCCATTGTTCATCCCCGAATGATCTGTAGGGTAGAGAGAAAAGAAGGAGCCTGCCCTTTGAACCTTGACGCTCTATCATGACAGCGTAAATCTAACCTTACGCAACCCAGTGAAACTTTCGAATCCCTTGGTATACCCAATTTAAAAAAAAATTAATTCACTCCTACTTTGTCAAGGAATCCCTTCCTTCAAGCTACACAAGGCAACTAGATTACCCCTCCCCGAGTGCCAAAGAAATCCGGGGCCTCGTCAAAACACCAGAGCAAAAGAAACTCACCTAATGAACAAAATAGCTTTTCCCCGCCAAGGGGGCTAGATCCTACCATGGCGATCCCCTTTCCACTATGCCCGGAGTTCTGCTAGCCAGAACTCCATTCCGGAAGCTTCCTACGGGGTACTATGCCCCTCACATATCATAGTAGCACCTTATTACTATCAACACTATGCCCCGAGACACCACATGTCTCTAAATCATGCACCAACAAAGATTCCATTGGAACTCATCCTAGCTTGAGGTTTTGGCGACTCCTATTCTAGCGGAAAAGTCTATCCGGGTACTTACACCCCAACCAATGCTATGGCGAGCACACCCTCACTACTAATGATCATCAATACTAACTCAAGTCAATAATCGCTCTCACAATACATTCCCATGAGTAGTGTCCCACATTACTCAGTCAATCACGGGTCATTTATCAAATTCTACATGAGTGACTATTCCCACCGATGGTCAATCATAATTTTACCAACATCCCAGGCTACCATATCTACCCTTTCCTTTTTATCGCACATGGGTGCTAAATTCTCAACAAATATCTTATATGCATACTATATTAGCTATGTGGACGTTTTCCTTTCTTCACATAGCAACTCATAATGTAACCATCGCCTTTAGATGCCCCGAGAATGAAATGAAAAACAAGGGAAAGCAGGGAAGACACTCTACCTCGCGCCCTTCCGCTGTGGCGGTAAAAATCCCGCTATAGCAGGATCACCGTAGCGGTCTAGTTCCACTATGGCGGTCCCGATGCTAACAACCCAGGTCTAGTGTATCCTTCTCCTTCCCCGGTTACCATTGTCTAGTCCTGTAAATCCTGCCATGGTCTTAAACAACCCTTAAGACCATTCCTGTAATCAAACGCATCACAATTCAACATAAAATATTATCAATCACAGAGAGTTAACACTAGACAATTGTTCCCAACAATATCTTTCCGCCATTACACACTAATGACTCCTTTGTTCCCATGGTTCTCAACCAAGTCCCGACTGTCCTGAAACCAAAGCTTCCCTACAGTCATAGTTCCCAATCCCTTTCTCTTACCATCTATACCAATGGTAAGTCTATACCTGAATGTAAATGCAAACCTTTCCAATTGGGGCCTACCATAATTTATCACTAAAGCAAATCACAAACCTTTAAGTCAGAATAAATTTAGTTAAGTCACGATCAGGAGTTATCACAAAAGAAAATTTCCTTACCTAAATCCCCGGTATCAAGCAATGATAGCCTCTTTTTCCCCTTGGTTTCCAACCAAATCCCGACTGTCCTGAAACTGAAGCTTCCCTATAGTCGTAAATCCTTTTTCCCTCACCATGTTAACCAATGATGAGTCCTTTCTCGAAAGTAATATTAAATTTTACTCTGCGCACGTAGCATTTTATCACCAACCAAATCATACCAATTCAATTGATGACGGCCTTTAGACCCACAATTTCACAGTAAGGCAACCAATCACATACCAATCAAGAAATAATACAAGCACTGTAACACACAAATAATTCGGTTTCAGACTACAACAAAATCAAGTCACCTAATTTACTCTCTATTCGTCCCATGGATGACCATTAGCCGATCATCCATGTATTACCATAACTCCCTCTATTAAGCAATAATAGCCCTTGTCTCTAGTACTTATTCACATACCAACCACTTGAAACCTGAGTTCCCCCAAGTATATATATCATTTTCGCTTATCATTTTTACCAATGATAAGACCCTGCCCCGCATTTAGCATATTGTTTTCCACTTGAATTACAAAACAAGAACTCCTTCAATTATTAACACATAACAAAGTTAAGACTCCTTGCCAACCACAAATTTCAAAGTAACTCAAGTAACTACACACCCCACAATCGCGGTCATTCAAATAATACAATGCATGCAATCACAAGCTCAAGCTCTGACTCTCAATCAAACCAGTTTCATCACCTTTGGTTCGCTTCATGGATGACCGTTAGCTGGCCCATCCATCCTTTACATAGCCTCCCACGCCAGATACCAATTGGAACCTTCCCGATTCCAATTTCCCCTACTTGTTTGTCATACTCAGAGTCCAATGACATCCTTCACCTTGTTGAGATACCAATTGAAATTGAGAGATACCAATTGGACTCAACCCATACAAGAAAGTAATGAAACCGCACGAAAAGAAATGAAAGAAGAAAAGTATTGCCTAGAATGCTTCATAGCTTCCCTAGGATTAGATGTGGACGTCTACACACCAATCCACGGGACTCTATTCAATATTTTGCTCTTGTACTGGGAGACCGGTAACCTAAGATCTAATACCATTTGTCACGACCCAACCTACCGGGCCGTGCGGGCGCCTACTCTAATCACCTAGATAGACGAACCCTTACCACCCGTCCAATAGGTAACATGCTTAAAGTAAACCTTTAAATTAAGCCACCTTTATACGTAAATGAGTTCTTTCTTGTACAAATCCTGTTCAGAAATAGGCTGCATAAAAAACTGCGAAAAAACCTTTACAATATTTAAACCCCTCTCTAGGATCTAGTCCAAACAGGTACAAGAGCTTCTACAAGATGACACAAAGAGATAAAAGACCCAACTTCTGCCATGGAATCAAGACCAGAAGTTGCTGGAGACCCTCATCACCGTGAATTTTGAGTTCTTGGTTATGTCCTTCGATTTAACTAATGCTCCTACAGCCTTTATGGATCTTATGAACAGGGTGTTTAAGCAGTTTCTGGATATGTTTGTTATTGTGTTTATTGATGACATCCTGGTCTACTCTGGTAGTGAAGATGAGCATGCCAATCACCTACGAATTATACTGCAGACTCTTAAGGAGCGGGAGTTATATGTAAAGTTCTCTAAGTGTGAATTTTTGCTAGACTCGGTGGCTTTCCTTGGTCATATAGTGTCTAATGAAGGGATCAAAGTGGATCCTCAAAAGATTGAGGCGGTGAATTAGTGGCCCAGACCCATGACTCTGACAGACATTAGGAGCTTCTTGGGTTTGGCAGGTTTTTGTAGGAGGTTTGTGGAGAATTTCTCATCTATAGCTGCTCCATTGACAAAGTTGACACAGAAAAAGGATAAGTTCATATGGTCCGATAATTATGAGGGCATCTTTGAAAAGTTAAAGGATCGTTTGACCTCTAGCCCTGTCCTGACTCTACCTGAGGGCATTGAGGGGTTTGTAGTTTATTGTGATGAGGCCCGGGTGGGGCTTGGATGTGTGCTTATGCCGCATGGGAAGGTTATGGCATGTACTTCCAGGCAACATAAGGTACACGAAAAGAACTACCCAACCCATGACCTTTAATTGGCAGCGGTGGTTTTTCCACTCAAGATTTGACATCATTATCTATATGGGGTGCACATGGACATTTTCACGGATCACAAGAGTTTGCAGTACGTTTTCACCCAAAAAGAGCTGAACTTCAGGCAGAGGAGATGGCTCGAATTATTGAAGGACTACGACATGAACTTGCACTATCACCCAGGTAAGGCTGATGTAGTTGCTGATGATCTTAGTAGGTTGTCCATGGAAAGTTTTTCTCATGTGGAGGAGGAAAAGAGAGGGTTGGTGAAAGATATTCATCAGCTTGCCAACTTAGGAGTCCGATTGTAGACTCCGAGGATGGTAAAATTATGGTGCATGAGGTGGCCAAGTCATCCCTGGGTGCTGAAGTTAAGGAAAAGCAAGCTAACGATCCCATACTTATGCAAATTAAGGAGGATGTTGGTAAGCAGAAGATTATTGCTTTTGAGATAGGAAGAGATGGCGTCCTACGGTATCAAGGGAGAGTGTGTGTGCCGAATGTGGATGGCTTGCGCGAGAGGATCTTGACCGAGTCTCATACTTCCAGGTACACTGTTCACCCAGGCTCTACTAAGATGTATCATGACTTGAAAGAGTTGTATTGGTGGAATAATATGAAGAGAGATGTGGCTGATTTTGTTGCTAAGTGTTCCACCTGTCAAAAAGTTAAGGTTGAACACCTGAGGCCTGGTGGTACGTCCCAAGATATAGCTATCCCTATGTGGAAATGGGAGACGATAAACATGGATTTTATTACTGGTCTCCCGCATTCTCGTAACCAATATGATTCTATATTAGTCATTGTTGATAGAATGACCAAGTCTGCTCATTTTCTGCCTGTGAGGATGGCTTATTCGGGTGAAGATTATGCGAAATTGTACATTCAAGAAATTGTTAGATTGGATGGTGCATTGGTGTCCATAATATCAGACAGATGTACACAATTCACTTCTTAGTTTTGGAGAGATTTTCAGAAAGGTCAGCAGGCGCAAGTGAAAATAAGAAAGACGCACCTAGGATCCTCACAAAAATAGTATATATATATATAAGAATGTTCTAGAAAGAGATGCTATACCGGCAACCTCAAGTGTAAGAGTGGGAGAGAACGATAAAGGTAGATATGCTCGAAAATCAAGAAAACAATAACCATGCTGATCACGACAATCTCATTCCAGAAACCAACAGCCTCGCTGTAACCAATTTCATAGTTAAGACAAAGGCAATGTAATAAGACTCTACCTACAGTCCCTCGACCATCCATACAATTGAGAAACGCAAACAAGTGAAAACAAACCCTCCGGCATCCCATACTACCAGAGTGTACAATCAACAAGCAGCAGACAGGGGTGGTATCTCACGCAGATGAATGATATGATTCCATGCTAAGTAAAAGTGATAGTAGTACCGTATGTTACCCGCTTTCGGTGACCTGTAAAGCCCAAAAGACAGGATCCATGGAAGGTTTCACCCGTATACCCCCCTCCGGTACCCGCAGCTTGCAGCCTTTGGTCCAGAACTGCAAGGTACATGGAGGTCCCCGACCAACATACTAGATGCCCCGCTTCTCAAAAATCATCAAGTAAAGTTCCCCGGAGGGTTTTTAGGTCTAAATAAGTAAATCAAATGGTCCTAGCACACATCCTCGCCGAGCCTAATATTATCACAAAAGCTGTAGTAAAATAAGTCTAGCTCTCGGCCCCGCCGAGCCTTGTATTATCATGAAAGCTGTAGTATATAAGCATGGCACTCGACCCCGTTGAGCCCAGAAAAAGTGGAACTATTGATAAAACATCTTTTAGAACATTTATTACCCCAAGAAGATTCACAAAATAAGTCAAACCATTTCCCAGTTATTTTCGTTGAAAATGGCCCCCCCGGACCATGCAAGGTCTTGAAAATAGTTCTAGTAGGCCCGAAGTCAAAACTGTAGTAAAACATGGAAGAAACCTCTTTATATGCAAAGAAATGGTATGATTATACACACAATAGCCTCCCCGCAGCTCACAATCAACCGAACGGCCCTGCACATGCTCCAAAGCTACTCAACTAACATAGCCAGCCTAGAAGGATAATTATATGCCCGAGACTCGCGGACATTCCCAATGATATCCACCGTCTATGTTCCAGAGTCAACAAGGCCCCCACGGGACCACAAGGGTAATAATATCAATAAATTGGAATACTACACATAACGGAGGAAAGAAATGGGACAAATCACGGAAGAGCGGTCAAGGTCTGGGGTACCAGCCTGACAACCCAACCTAAGGATGCCAACTAGTACAATTTTACCCGATATATGCGAAGTCTAGGTAGTTAATCCGTAACCTACCTGTCATCCGATGACAAGCTGGAACCTCTCCGAAAAAGCTCTGAAACAAAAATACCTTTCAACGAACGTCCGAATGCCCGTAGTTCCTTCACGGAAATTGTTCCTTATGTCCTAACCTTCGCAAACACTATAAATATGCAGCTTATACTCACCTATAAACATTTCATAATTAAGCTTAAATCGACAGATTTCCCAAAAGAATCATAACTTGACGCAACGTCCATAGAACTTCATAAAAACAATCATAAAAGTGTAAAGCTTGAAGAAACACCAAGAAATACCAATTCCTATCTTCCTAAACCAGTTCCAAACGTGGTTTATTGAAGGGGAAAATGGCTGGGACGCGTAGAGGTCGCGTTTCTAGGCATGGGGGTAAACTTTAGCGATAGAAATCACCAAAAATGCACCTTGATCACTCAAGAACTCTCTTGGAACCCTCCCTTATGTTTTCTCTTTGTTTTAGAACTATTATGGCATTTTAAAATGTGAATTGAATCTTTAAATCAATTTTGACCCGACCCAGTTCACGACCCAATTCGCGACACAGTTTCTGCCAGATATTCCGCGGTAAAACAGTCATAAACTTTTACTCCGAGATTGGTTGGATTTGAGGTTTTGTGAGTTGGAAACTAGACTCGTAGACCTTCGATTTGGTTGGTCGGGGGACTTCTAACCCTTTATATATTGAGACAAAAGCTCTGAGACATCTTACCCAAAGCTTAATAAATTTATTAAAGAAACTTACGACAACTTTTGCCGACTTGCTTGACTTCAAAACTTATCATGCGACCATAAATACCAAACAAATAGCCTGGGCACCAAATTATCGGTCCCAACAAGCCTTAAATGACTTGGTGCTGCTACAGGCAAGCTCTAACAGTACAAAAAAGTCAAAAATGCATAAATGACCGGAAGGGTTATTACATCATCCTCTACTAAAAAAGGACTTTCGTCCTCGAAAGTCAAGTGCAAGAAAGTACCTGAAGGCTCAAACAGCTGCGGGGACTAGGCCCACATATATCTCTTGGTCTCCCAAGTAGACTCCTCAACTGGACGGTGCCTCCACTGAACTTTAACAATCGAAATCTCCCTAGATCTCAATCTCCTGACATCTTTGGCCAAAATTGCTACCGGCTCCTCAACAAAGGCTAAACTCTCATCCAGCTGAACAGTCTCCCACTGCAACACATGTGACTCATCTGGAATATACCGACGCAATATCGATACATGCAAAAATCAGGTGCATAGCTGAAAACATTGTACGCAAAGCTAACTGAAAAGTAACACATGAAGAATCTCGAATGGCCCAATGTACCTGGGGCTAAGCTTGCCCTGCCTACCAAATCTCATCACACCCTTCATGGGCGATACATGTAAAAACACTAAGTCACCAACACTAAACTCCAAGGCACGAAGCCTACGATCAGCATAACTCTTCTGCTTGCTCTAAGCTGCCCGAAGTCTGTCCTAAATCACTCAGACTCAGTCTAAGGAATGTTGAAGCAAATCTGTACTCTATGGCCTAGACTCCAACCCATCGAACCAACAAACCGACGATCTGCAATGCCTACCATACAATGCCTCGAAAGGTGCTATGCCAATGCTTGAATGGAAGTTATTATTATAAGCAAACTCTGCCAAAGGCACAAACTGATCCCAAGAACCTCCAAAGTCAAGAACACAGGGCTGAAGCATGTTCTCCAGGACCTTAATGGTCCTCTCGAACTGTCCATCTTTCTGAGAGTGGAAAGCAGTACTAAGCTGAACCTCTGTACCCAAATCTCGCTGAATAGCCCTCCAGAACTGATTTATGAACTGAGTGTCGCGGTCTGAAATGATAAAAGCTGGGACCCCGTGCAACTGAACAATCTCACTAAGGTAGATCTGGGCTAACCTCTCTAAACTGTAATTAGTATGAACCGGCAAGAAGTGCACTGATTTAGTCAGCCAATCAACAATCACCTAAATAGAGTTGAAACCCCTAGAAGTGCGTGGCAAACTGACTATGAAATCCATAGTGATCCCTTCCCACTTCCACTCAGGAATGGGAAGTTTCTACATCAAACCACCCAGTCCCATGTGCTCAAACTTAACCTGCTGACAGTTCAAGCACTGAGATACAAACTCTGCCATGTACCGCTTCATACCACTCCACCAGTAAAGCTGCCTCAAATATCTATACATCTTTGTTGCGCCAGGATGAACAAAGTATCTAGTACAATATGCCTCACGAAGTATCAACTGAATCAAATCACTAACCCTCGGAACACAAAAGACGGCTATCAAACCTCATAACCCCATCTGAATCTAGAGTAGCTCAACTGGTCTCACCTCGAACAACCTGATCACGAAGGTCACACAACTGCTGATCCTCAAACTGATGGCTCTGAACCTGATCAATCAAAAAAGAACAAACCTCAACACTGGCGAGAACTCTGCTAGGATCCGACAAGTCAAGCCTAACCAAACAGTTAGCTAAGGACTGGATGTCCAAGGCTAACGGTCGCTCTGAAACTGAAAGAGAAGCTAGGCTACGCATACTCACCGCCTTCCAGCTCAAGGAATCAGCTATCATGTTTGCCTTGCCAGAATGATATATAATAGTGAAGTCATAGTCCTTCAGTAGCTCGATCCATCTCCTCTGCCTCGAGTTCATCTCTTGCTGACTCATGATATACTGAAGACTATGGAGATCAGTAAAGATCTCACAGTAAACTCCATATAGGTAATGCCTCCAGATCTTGAGCGCGAAAACTACCACAGCCAACTCCAAGTCATGGTTGGGGTAGTTACGCTCGTGAACCTTCAGCTGCCTTGATGCATATGCTATCACTCGACCCTGCTGCATCAATACGCAACCAAGAGCAACCCCAGAAGCATCACAATACACGGAGAACCTCTGACCCTCAACCATCAAAGTCAAAACTGGAGCTGAAGTTAATAAGGCCTTAAGCCTCTGAAATCTATCCTTGCATTGATCTGACCACTGAAATGGGACATCCTTCCTAGTCAGCATAGTTAAGGGTGATGCTATGGAAGAAAATACCTGAACGAATCATCTGTAGTAACCTGCTAACCCAATAAAGCTGCGGACCTCAGTAACAGTAGTAGGTCTAGGCCAATCACAAACCGTTGAAATCTTCCCCGAATCAACCCTATTCCCATTCTTAGACACCACATGCCCTAGGAATGCAACTGACTCAAGCCAAAACTCACACTTTGAGAACTTGGCATTAAGCCAATGATTTCTCAAAGTCTGGAATATAATCCTCAAGTATCGCTCATGCTCATCTTTACTACGCGAGTATACCAAGATGTCATCTATGAAAACTATCACAAATGAGTCGAAGTACTGGGCAACCACCCTGTGTATCAAGTTCATAAAGGCTGCAAGGGCATTAGTCAACCCAAAAGACATCACAAGGAACTCATAATGTCCATAACGTGTCCTGAATGTTGTCTTAGGGATGTCCTCTGCCATAATCCTCCACTGATAGTAGCTGGACCTCAAATCAATCTTCGAAAATATGACTGAACCCTGAAGCTGATCAAATAAGTCATCAATCCTCGGCATCGAATACCTATTCTTCATTATCACTTTATTCAGCTGTCGATAATCAATACACATCCGCATCGACCCATCCTTCTTCTTCACGAAGAGAATAGGAGCACCCCAAGGTGACACACTCGATCTAATAAAACCCTTAGCTAACATGTCCTGGAGATTCTTCTTAAGCTCCCTCAACTCAACAGTAGCCATACGGTAAGGAGCCAACAAGAATATATATATACATATATGGAAGCTAAACCAAACCCTAAAACCTAGTATCATAGTATAGAGCCGGAACTACATATAAGGAGTACAAATGGTTCAAAATAATATAGACAGATGCCTCTGAATGGTAATAGAGTACATAAAGCATAAGATAAACTAAAGCTTAGCTCTAGTCGCCAAGATCTCATCCTCAGTCTAAAGTAGTCCCCAAAAGATCTCCAAGCACGAATAATAATAATCTAGCAGTGATGGCCTACACTAGGATCTAGACCAGAAGATGCAGAGTGTAGTATGAGCACCAAATACAAAGAAACTAGTACCTAGTAGGTATCATAGGTTGACTGGGCACATATAAGATAAAAGAGAAGTAATAAGTAGAGTAGAAACAATTAGTCAGAAAAGTACACGAAAGCTAGCATGGAAGGAATACAAGCATGTAACTCCCCGTAGATTTTGGGTGTTTTTTAGGGTCTTAAGGAACCTCTAGTACAAAATTAAATTGAAAGCTTTCCTACCGATTAAGTTCTCGTATAAACTCATACTAGGGTCAACTTCAAACGAGCATCACTCCCATTATAGGAGGACTTAGGGGTCCCATGACCTACAAAATTAAAGGTCTTTGAGTCTTCTTTCGAACTCCACTAACCGCTCATTAATATGACTTTTGAGTAAAATTTTATGCATGTTTTACCGAGCACTACTCAGTTTACGCGCTGGGCTGCAAGCCCGAGCATGCTACAGTCTTGTTGCGCGCCCAAGCTGCGCACCAGCACACTCAAGTAGTGCTTTTACCTTGCTGCACACCTAAGGGGCGTGCCAGCACATGGGAAAATGTTATATAAGCCCCAAGTCCGGTTTTCTATGAAAATTTTCATATTTCTCTCTCTCTTTCAAGCCCTAAGTTGGTTTTCTCACCTCTCCTCATCCTTCAATAACAAGGTACACTCCCCTCATTTATTCTAAGGTATTCCAAATCCTTTCAACTCATTAGTTATGAATTCCTAATAAGATTCTTCATAAAAATACTAAGGTTTTTCAAGAAAAGCTAAGGCTAAGGTTTCTATCCCAAGAATTTCTCTCCACCATGTTTTCTCCAAGGTACGCAGAACAATCTCTTCTCAAGTAAACTTTAATTAGATGATTTTCTAAACCCTTGTATATGTATATGGATTTAAAACTAGGGTTACAAGTGTGTTCATATGGAATTTCCGAAAGAACATGAAATTACATTATGATTTTCCTTTTCTTAAAATTTGCTTTTAGATGTATGTTGATTTAAACTTGAGAAGATAAAATAAATTATATTTTTTTCAATTATTCCAAAGTGTGTTGGTTATTTATTGGGTCAAAGAGGAAATTTCTATTTAATGGATATAAATGTTGTATTTACATTTCAATGGTGAAAAGGGGTAGTTTGACCCATGTTGAAAAGACTTATTATTATATTGGAGGAACAAGGTGACTCCAAAGCATTTTAATGATTTTCTCAAATGGTTTTGGTTGGTTGTTAAGAACTACCTTATGCTTTATTTTTGATAAGTTGGGCATGATAAAGTGACAGCAGACCTTCCGATTAAATGGTATATGAAATAGATGACTTGCAAGTCTTGGTATGACGATACCAATAATGGGCTATGCCCCTAACGGAAATTGCTTTATTTAATATTGTCTAAATGATATTGAATTGGTAAGAATTTAGGCTTAAAGAGAATTAGATGGTTAACCAAGAAGGTGCGAGTCTAAACGTCGCAACACCCGAAACCTGTGTTTTGCCGACATAGGGATGGTTCGATCCTAAATTTGGACGACCTTATCTTTCCCTCTAGGAGGGTGATTGTACTGGCCATATCTTATTGAATCTTGACTCATGCGGCAAACATGGGTTGGGTCTTAGCCGATCGAGCGTTGATCGGACCCACATAGCCCGTGGTGCTTAATGGAAGTCGGTGATACCATATAGTTCAGAATTAAAGATAGAAATATTTATTCCTTTCTCTTAATTTGATTTTTTCTACGGATATTTGGTTCCTATTGTATTGGATATATTTAAATGACAACTTTCCATATAAAGTTACATCTATTTTATTGTTTTGTGTACCACTACATTCCACATACTATCCGTCTTCGGGCGGCTACATCATTGTATGATGTAGGTTCAGAGGTGCCTTCCCATAGCACCACTCAGTGCTAGACTCGAGCAGACAGATCCAGCATTTGGTTAGCCTCCCTCTTTTGAAAGGCACCTTAATTGATAGACATTTTAGTCTTATGTTTTTATGGTATTGTCGGGGCCTTTTCCTGGCATAAATGACTTTCTTTTCTTTATGGATTAGAGGATTAGTAGAACTTTGCTATGGTTAGATTTCAAAGTTGGTTTTAGTTCATTTATATTGAACCAAGCTCTCTATCATTGTGCTTACTTCCACAACTCTTTAATAATTAAATGTGCTTATATCGAAGGCTAAGGGGTCTTCTCAGGACTTCATTGGTCTAGGTTGCCCGTTACGTCCGGGGCCTAATCTCGGGTCGTGACAAACTTGGTATCAAATCACAGTTCATGGTCCTAGGGTGTCTATGAAATCATGTCGAGTAGAGTCTATTTTATGGGTGTGAAGCGTGCCACACTTATAAAAGAGAGGCTACAAGGCATTTAGGAATATTTCCCTTTCTTCATGTTCTACGTCGTTCTAAAGATCCTGATTCTAAGAAAATTCTTCTAACTCTTGACTTTCCCGTATTTCAGATCATGCCTCCACGAAGGACCATCGAATCAAGAACTACGGCTAGAACCTCAGTCCCCGCAGGGACAACTACTTAGGAGGTTTGCCCTACCCATAGGATTCAGACCCGTTATGGAGTCCGCATTGTTGATCCTATCGCTCCTACTGGAACCCCACCAGTCACCCCTGCTACAGATCCTTTTACTATTCTTACTCGAGCCCTTAAGACCGGTACTACTCGAGTTCAGTCTCCGTAGGGTGAAGTTACTAATGCTGAATTAAGGCAGACTATGCAGATGCTTGTTCAAATTATGTCCTCTTAGTCTCGCTGATCAGGCAGTGTTGGTGTTAATGACGGATCGTCAGATGCTACAAGATTGGGTCTGTTCATGTGACTGAACCCACCAGTTTTGAAAGGGTCCAACGTTGAAGAGGATCCTCAGGATTTTATGGATGAAATGGAGAAGATATTCAGGGTCATGCATGCTAGTGATACTGAGGGAGTGGAGTTGGCAGCCTACCAGCTGAAAGGGGTGTCTTAGCAGTGGTATGATGAGTAGGAAGAGATATGGGGTGAGGATGTTTATCCAACAGTTTGGGAAGACTTTTCTGAGGCCTTTCTTGATCATTTATTTCCTCAGGAAATGAGGGAAGCCAAGGCAGAGGAATTTGTTAACTTGAGGCAAGAGAAGATGAGTGTCAAGGAGTATGCCTTGAAGTTTAATCAGGTGGCCCGTTATGCTCCAGGGATGGTCTATGATATGAGAGCTTAATGAGGAAGTTCACTAATGGCATCTCCTGTGACTTGGTATTGGCTTGCAAAGGAGCAATGTTGACAAGGACATGGACTTACCCAGGTTAGTGTTTTATATTCAACAGGTTGAGGATGAGAAGAAGAAGCAAATTGAGCAGAGGAGCATTAAAATAGGAAGAGTAGGACAACAGACTATGAGACGACTCAGCAGTATAGTGGTAAGGGTGACAGACATTGGCCCAGGAAGAAGTCTTGGGGACGTGCTCATTCATCGGCTAGTGCTTCTGCCCCTAGACAATCGGGTGATCAGCAGTTTTATTTCAACCATGGATCCAGAATACAAGGTACTTAATCTCAGGGAAGTGTGGCCAGTCAGCTCCATCGTATGCTCATTGTGTCACTTGTGGTAAAGTTTATCGTGGTCAGTGCTTAATGGGTAAGGGCGTGTGTTATGGTTGTGGATTGCCTGGCCATATCCACAATGATTGTCCTCAGGCTAAGAGAACTTTTGGGGGAAACAAGGTTTAATCTCCTACTTCATCAGCCCCAACTGCTAAAGGAGCTACTTCTGGTACAGGTGGGGGTCGAAACCGTCTCTATGGGCTATCTACTCGCCAGGAATATGAGGCTTTGCCTGATGTTGTCACAGGTATGTTACGGATTTTCTCCCGTGATGTTTATGTATTACTTGATCCTGGCTCCCCCTTATCTTATGTGACTCCTTTTGTGGCTGTAAATTTTAATTTCCCCCCCAGAAAATATTCCTGAACCCTTCTTAGTTTCCACCCCTGTCGGTGATTCCATTGTTGCTAGAAGGGTCTATAAAAATTGTATTATTACTATCTTACTTAGGGATACTGTGGTGGATTTGGTAGAATTAGATATGGTATAGTTTGATGTAATTCTGTAGATTGATTGGCTTCATTCCTGCTATGCTAACATGGACTGTAGGACTAGAAAGGTCATATTTTACTTTCATAACAAACCAGTCCTTGAACGGGAGGGTAGTCCCATAGCACCTAAGGGAAAGTTTATCTCCTATCTTAGAGCCCGAAAGATTGTATCCAAAGGTTGTTTGTACCATTTGGTTTGGGTTAGGGATTCTAATGATGAAAGTCCCCCACTCCAGTCCGTGTCCATAGTAAATGAATTTCCTGAAGTATTCCCCGAAGACCTTTCCAGAATTCCTCTTGATAGAGAGATATACTTTGGGATAGACCTTCTACCGGACACTAGACCCATTTCTACTCCACCTTATAGAATGGCCCCTGTGGAGTT
Source organism: Jaltomata sinuosa (assembly GCA_003996215.1). NCBI lineage: Eukaryota > Viridiplantae > Streptophyta > Magnoliopsida > Solanales > Solanaceae > Jaltomata > Jaltomata sinuosa. Next base: position 39,424 of record QJPP01004691.1, read on the forward strand.
GAAAGAGTTAAAGGACCAATTAAAAAACCTCCTTGATAAAGGTTTCATATGTCCCAGTGTCTCTCCTTGCGGTGCTCCCATTTTCTTCGTGCATAAGAAAGATGGGTCTCTTCGTATGTGTATTGATTATCACCATCTGAACAAAGTCACAGTGAAAAACAAGTATCCTCTTCCCTAGAATTGATGACCTATTAGACCAACTTCAAGGTGCGAAGTGTTTCTCCAAAATAGATATTCATTCGGGTTACCATCAACTAAAGGTTAGGGAGGCTGATATTCCCAAGACTGCTTTTAAAACCAGGTATGGCTATTTTGAGTTCTTGGTTATGTCCTTCGGTTTGACTAATTCTCCTGCAGCCTTCATGGATCTTATGAACAGGGTGTTTAAGTAGTTTCTGGATATGTTTGTAATTATGTTTATTGATGACATCCTGTTCTACTCTAGTAGTGAAGATGAGCATGTCAATCACCTCCGAATTGTAATGCAGATTCTTAAGGAGCGGGAGTTATATGTCAAGTTATCTAAGTGTGAATTTTGGCTAGACTCGGTGGCTTTCCTTGGTCATATAGTGTCTAGTGAAGGGATCAAAGTGGATCCTCAAAAGGTTGAGATGGTGAAGAAGTGGCCCAGACCCATGACTCTGATGGACATTATAAGCTTATTGGGTTTGGCAGGTTATTATAGGAGGTTTGTGGAGAATTTCTCATCTATAGCTTCTCCATTGACAAAGATGACACAGAAAAAGGCTAAGTTCGTATGGTCCGATAATTATGAGGGCAGCTTTGAAAAGTTGAAGGATTGTTTGAACTCTGCCCCTGTCCTGACTCTACCTGAGGGCATTGAGGGGTTTGTAGTTTATTGTGATGCATCCTGGGTGGGGCTTGGATGTGTGCTTATGCAGAATGGGAAGGTTATGGCATATGCTTCCAGGAAACATAAGGTACACGAAAAGAACTACCCAACCCATTACCTTGAATTGGCAACGGTGGTTTTTGCACTCAAGATTTGGTGTCATTATCTATACGGGGTGCACGTGGACATTTTCACAGATCACAAGAGTTTGCAGTACGTTTTCACCTAAAAAGAGCTAAACTTCAGATAGAGGAGATGGCTCGAATTATTGAAGGACTACGACATGAACTTGCACTATCACCCAGGTAAGGCTGATGTAGTTGCTGATGATCTTAGTAGGTTGTCCATGGAAAGTTTTTCTCATGTGGAGGAGGAAAAGAGAGGGTTGGTGAAAGATATTCATCAGCTTGCCAACTTAGGAGTCCGATTGTAGACTCCGAGGATGGTAAAATTATGGTGCATGAGGTGGCCAAGTCATCCCTGGGTGCTGAAGTTAAGGAAAAGCAAGCTAACGATCCCATACTTATGCAAATTAAGGAGGATGTTGGTAAGCAGAAGATTATGGCTTTTGAGATAGGAAGAGATGGCGTCCTACGGTATCAAGGGAGAGTGTGTGTGGCGAATGTTGATGGCTTGAGTGAGAGGATCTTGACCGAGTCTCATACTTCCAGGTACATTGTTCACCCAGGCTCTACTAAGATGTAACATGACTTGAAAGAGTTGTATTGGTGGAATAATATGAAGAGAGATGTGGCTGATTTTGTTGCTAAGTGTTCCACCTGTCAACAAGTTAAGGTTGAACACCTGAGGCCTGGTGGTACATCCCAAGATATAGCTATCCCTATGTGGAAATGGGAGATGATAAATATGGATTTTATTACCAGTCTCCTGCGTTCTCGTAATCAATATGATTCTATTTGGGTCATTGTTGATAGAATGACCAAGTCTGCTCATTTTCTGCCTGTGAGGATGACTTATTTGGGTGAAGATTATGCGAAGTTGTACAATGAAGAAATTGTTAGATTGGATGGTTCACCGGTGTCCATAATATCAGACAGAGGTACGCAATTCACTTCTCAGTTTTGGAGAGCTTTTCAGAAAGGTTTGGGTATCCAGGTGAACCTTAGCACCGATTTCCACCCTCAAATGGATGGGCGAGCAGAGCGAACTATTCAAACCTTGGAAGATATATTGAGAGCGTGCATTCATTGACTTCAAAGGTAGTTGGGTGGACCACTTGCCTCTTATTGAATTCGCCTACAACAATAGCTATCACATAAGTATCCAAATGGTACCATTCGAGGCTCTTTATGGTAGGAGGTGTAGGTCACCTATTGGGCTGTATGAGATGGGCGAAGCTAGGTTATTAGGGCCATACCTTGTGCATCAAGCGATAGAGAAAGTTAAGATCATTCAAGAGAGACTAAAGACTACCCAAAGTCGTCAAAAGTCCTATGCCAATGTGAGGAAGAGAGAGTTAGAACTTGATATTGGCGATTGGGTGTTCTTGAAAGTCTCCCCCATGAAAGGAGTTATGAGGTTCAGGCAGACGGGTAAGCTCAGTCCTTGATATATTGGCCCTTACCAAATTTTGAGGAAGATTAGAAATGTTGCTTATGAGTTGGAGTTACCCACGAGTTTGGCGTCGGTTCATCCTGTGTTCTATGTGTTTATGCTCAAGAAGTATGTGGGTGATCATTCGCTTGTGGTACCTATAGAGAACATTGGGGTGACAGATTCCTTTTCATATGAAGAAGTTCCCATAGAAATTTTGGATCGTCAAGTTCGAAAGTTGAGGACCAAAGAAATAGCTTCGGTGAAGGTATTGTGGAAGAATCAGAAAGTTGAAGAAGCTACTTGGGAGTCGGAGTAGGAAAATGAAGGCTATATACCCCTCATTGTTCGCTTCTTTGGACGAAGTTAATTAAGGTATGAATCTGAAGCTTGTCTCAAATCCCTTTGTATGTTTTCCTTAATGTTTCATACGCATTCTTATGTCATGCTAGAAGTATCCGTAATCATCATTCAGGGACGAATGATCCCAAGGTGGTGATAATGTAACGCCCCGTACATTTTGGGTGTTTTTTTAGGGTCTTAAGGAACCTCTAGTATGAAATTAAATTGAAAGCTTTCCTACCGATTAAGTACTCATATAAACTCAGACTAGGGTCCACTTCAAACGAGTATCACTACCATTATAGGAGGATTTAGTGGTCCCATGACCTACCAAATTAAAGGTCTTTGACTCTTCTTTCCAACGCCACTAACCGCTTGTTAATATGACTTTTGAGTAAAAGGTTATGCACATTTTACCGAGCACTACTCAGTCCGCTGGGCTGCACCCCCGAGCATGGTACTGTCTTGCTGCACGCCCAAGCTTCACGCCAGTGCACTCAAGCAGTGCTTCTACATTGCTGCGCACCCAAGGTGCACGCCAGCATACGGGAAAACATTATATAAACCCCCAAGTCCATTTTTCTACGAAAATTTTCATATTTCTCTCTCTCTTTCAAGCCCTAAGTTGGTTTTCTCTCTCTCCTCATCCTCCAACAACAAGGTACGTTCCTCTCGTTTATTCTAAGGTATTCCAAATCCTTTCTACTCATTAGTTTTGAATTCCTAATAAGATTCTTCACAAAAATCCTAAGGTTTTCAAGAAAATCTAAGGCTAGGGTTTCTATCCCAAGAATTCCTCTCCAGTATATTTTCTCCAAGGTACGCAGAACAATCTCTTCTCAAGTAAACTTTAATTTGATGATTTTCTAAACCCTTGTATATGTATATGGATTACAAACTAGGGTTACAAGTGTGTTCATATGGAATTTCCGAAAGAACATGAAATTACATTATGATGTTCCTTATCCTCAAAATTTGCTTTTAGATGTATGTTGATTTAAACCTTGAGAATATAAAATGAATTATATTTTTCCCAATTATTCCAAAGTGTGTTGGTTATTTGTTGGGTCAAAGAGAAAATTTCTATTTGATGGATATACATAGTTTATTTACGTTTCAATGGTGAAAAGGGGTAGTTTGACCCATGTTGAAAAGACTTATTATTATATTGGAGGAACAACGTGACTCCAAAGCATTTTAATGATTTTCTCAAATGGTTTTGGTTGGTTGTTAAGAACTACCTTATGCTTTATTTGTGATAAGTTGGGCATGATAAAGTGACAGCGGACCTTCCGGTTAAATGGTATATGAAACAGATGACTTGCAAGTCTTGGTATGACGATACCAATAACGGCCTATGCCCCTACCGGAAATTCCTTTATTTAATATTGTTGAAATGATATTGAATTGGTAAGAATTTGGGCTTAAATAGAATTAGATGGTTAACCGAGAAGGTGTGAGTCTAAATGTCTCAACACCCGAAACCTATGTTTTGCCGACATAGGGATGGTTCGATCCTAAATTTGGATGACCTTATCTTTCCCTCTAAGAGGGTGATTGTGCTGGCCATATCTTATTGAATCTCGACTCATGAGGTAAATATGGGTTGGGACTTAGCCGGTCGAGCATTGATTGGACCCACATAGCCCGTGGTGTTAATGGAAGTCGGTGATACCATCTCGTTCAGAATTAAAAGATAGAAATATTTATTCCTTTCTCTTGAATTGAATTTTTCTACGGATATTTAGTTCCTATTGTATTGGCTGTATTTAAATGACAACTTTCCATATAAAGTATATTGCATCTATTTTGTTGTTCTGTGTACCACTACATTCCATGTACTGATCGTCTTCGGGTGGCTCCATCATTGTATGATGTAGGTTCAGAGGCGCCTTCCCATGGTACCACTCAGCGCTAGACTCGAGCAGATAGATACAGCTTTTGGTGAGCCTTCCTCTTTCGGAAAGCAACTTATTTGATAGACATTTTAGTTTTATGTTTTTATGGTATTGTCGGGGCCTTGTCCCGGCATAGATGATTTTATTTTCTTTATGGATTAGAGGCTTCGTAGAACTATGTTATGGTTTGATTTCAAAGTTGGTTTTAGTTCATTTATATTGAACCAAGCTTTCTATCATTGTGCTTACTTCCGCAACTCATTAATAATTGAATGTGCTTATATCGAAGGCTAAGGGGTCTTCTCAGGACTTTATTGGTCTGAGTTGCCAGTTACGTCTGGAGCCTAGTATCGGGTCATGACAAAGTAGGAACAATACATATGGCTAGCTAAAGGAATACACATCACAGACAAAAGGAAAAAATACGTACCCGGGATCCTTGCAATAACAAGTATATAAAGAAGGGTCTAAATAGTAGGCGGTATACTGGTAACCTCAATGAAAAGAGAAGGAGTAGGCGAATAGCGGAAGTCATGCTCGGATACAGAATACTATCAACCGAATAAGCATGGTAATCTCATTAAAGATATACAACCTAGAAGCCAAAGTACAACCTTATCAAATCCAATGTCGAGTAACCATAGTAGGGATAATATTATGAGTTAACAATAAGCCTACCTATAGTCCCATGGGTCCCCATACACCCGACCCAACATGAAAAAACGGTCAACATCTATTGTACCAAGCTAATAAAACCAACACAAGAATGCCCATTAATACAATTTTATCCTATATTTGCGAACTCTAGAGGGGTTAGACCGTAACCTACCTGCCGTTTGATGACAAGTTGCTAGGACGACGATGTCCAAGCTCGAACCACTTTGAGAGGCTCCAAAATGAAATCAAGATCGAATTCAGGCTTCAATAACTTGACGTAGATAATCGACGTAACACCCCAGGACTTCCAAGCCCAGACTTAGCTCAGAAAAAATAGGAGAAATAATTTTTTTAAATTGTCATTAACCACGAGTCACTTCTATGAGTCGTGGAACAGTCCATGAGTCGTGGACTGGACTCGTTGGACTCAGAACAGAGGACTGCTCCTCAGAAGTCTTTCTCATGACTTGAGTCGATGACCCGTAGAAGTTTCCACGGACCATAGACTTGTCTGTGGAACCCCTGAAACAGAAGTCCTTTAGAAACCACAATTTGGTTCCACGAGTCGTGAACCCAACTAGTGGAACCTGATCCAGTAGCCTGCACCAAGCCTTCAGGAAAAATGACTTGGTTACACGTCTCATGGTAGCTTCCATGAGTCGTGAACCCAAGTCGTGGGACCAAATTTTAGTAGCCTATGTTTAAGTGCCCAGGAAACACGATTGGGTTCCATGACCCGTGGAAGTTTACACGAGTCGTGAACCCAACTCGTGGAACCAAAGTTCAGAGGACCAAGAATTCCTCACAGGAACCACGAGTGGGTTCCACGATCCGTGGAAGTTTCCATGAGTCGTGAACCTGACTCGTAGGGTTCATTCCAGTGGCCAGTTTTCAGGACCAGGAAATCACGATAGGGTTCCACGACGCGTGGAAATTTCTACGAGTCGTAGAACCCAGTCGTGATCCCTGGGTCGTGATTTTTAACAGCTTTTTCTAATTAAATTCCAGGGGCATTCCAGACATTTCCTACCTAATTTAATTCCTAGGATATGTCATTTTGACTACTCTAAGCCTACTTTATAAGCCCCAAAACTAACTAAACCTTCATTATCCTAAACTCATTGGACTTAGACAAAAAGGAATTAAAAGAAGCGTAGTTTCTCTCAAGAACAAACAGAGACCTTCACCAAAGTTCAACTGCAAAATCCAAGGATTTCTCCGTGGATTTCTTCACCAGTATGTGGGATTTCACTAGTGGGTTCCTTTCACCCATTAGGTCCCTAGAATTTAGTCAGTTCCTTCAATTTCTCCATGTTATGTTCAGACCTAGGGTTCCTAAATCATAGGGATTCATTGTAATTTAACTACTATAATTCTCATAGTATCAATTGCATGTTTCTTGGAGATTAGCAAGGTTTCATGTATAGACCTCAGAAACCCTAGCTTGTGTCAAATATCATAGTTCATAAGTTATGCTTGCTAGGTATCTTAGACAGAGGATCATGCTTCAGAATTCTAATGCCATACCTTTTAGTGTTTATATGTTGCATTCTCAGACGACTATCACTATTTGAGCTATCCATCATTTAGACTGCATTTTTTTGGTTATATTCAGTGGGAGTAGACTTAGTACCGAGCGGACGAGGGGATGGAGGCTTAGCTGTCAGTTTAGGCTAAAACTTTTAGAAGTAGTCCCCAAGTCTTAAAACTATGGCGCCACCGTAGGCTTAAAGAAGTCATTTGTTAGATTAGGCTGCACCTCCTTGTCCCTTGTGGAAATCAGTAGTGGATCCACGTCAGACTTGTTCGTACCCTTGGCAAGGTATGAATACCCTTCCATCCAGGGTTACAGGTTGGCCCCGCAGTTAGCTCAACTTGGGGTATGCCGGTTAGTAGTGTCTCCCACAGTCAGACTCTTATTTCCATTGACCTTGTATCCAGCATATGTATTATCAGTATTCAGCTCATCATGTTATATCATGATTCATACTTGGTCATTGCATTCAGTTCAGCTCTCAGCTTATTGCAGTATGTTTATTTCATGATTATCTCTATATTGTCCAGCTTAGCGTATATCCTGCATGCTCAGTATATTCAAAGTACTTACGCACACTTTCTTGATACATCATAAAATGATGTAGGTTCATGTAGTCAACATCCACACTGCATTTAGTTTGACTTTTGATCCACACTCACCAACCCATTTGGTGAGTCCTCATTTGTCCGAGGCCCATAGACATGCTCCGTTCAATATTTATTTCTAGTTTCAGATTTGTTAGAGTTCGCTGGGGGCATGTCTCAACAACTTCTATTTCAGCTAGATGTCTTTCAGACATAGATTAGATTCAGTATTTCTTAGTTTTGTTTTCAGTCAACACTATTATATTTATATTCCATCTTGTGGGATCCTCCTATTTTCAGATATTAAAACTATTTTATATTCCGTACAGTGCATGCCTTAAATTGATTTTTGTATAGATATGTCATGCCATGGGTTAGCTTGGGGTCACTTGTGAATCCGGGTCCTGTGTTGTGCCTAGGGGATAGCTCTGGGGCATGACAAACTTGGTATCAGAGCATCAGGTTCAAGTATCCTAGGATGTCTGAAATCCGCGTCAAGTAGAGTCTTCCTTATGGGTGTGAAGCACGCCACACTTATGGGAAAGAATCTATGAGACATCATTAGGAATAACTTCCCTTCTTTCTTTTCCAGTTTGTGCTATAGAGAATGAAATCTATTTAAATTCTCCTCTATTCTAACTCATGCTCTTCGCATTTCAGAAAAATGTCTCCCAGAAGAGCAAATGCTAGGAATCAGCCAGCAGCTACAGTGGATCCGTTAAATAAGCAGGTTATGCGTACTGAATTCAGGGTTGCTTTCAAAGTGCTCGCTTAAGCGATGATAGCCCAAGTCAACCAACAAGCTGCCGCACCAGCTCCACCTCAGGTTAATGCTGTTGTAACCAGAATCTGGGACATCACTAGGATGAACCCTCCAGAGTTTCATGGGTCCAAGTCAGAAAAAGATCCCCAAGAGTACTTAGAGGACATTCATAAGGTCACTGAAATTATGGGTGTCACTCCAGTCGAGGATGCAGACTTGGCCGCTTATTAGCTGAAAGGAGTGGTTACACTCGATATCAGCAGTGGAAAGAATCCTGTTGTGCCAATGTAGGACCGGTGACTTGGGATATTTTCAGGACTGCTTTCCTGGATAGGTTCTTCCCGCTAGAGCTTGATAGGTTCTTCCCGCTAGAGCTTAGGGAAGCTAAGGTTCAATAATTCATCAACTTGAGGAAGGATGGTATGAGTGTAAGGGACTATGCTTTGAAGTTCACGCAGTTTTCCAAGTATGCTCCCGCAATAGTAGCTGACCCTCGAGCCCGTATGAGTAAGTTCATGTCGGGTGTATATGATGATGTGCTCAAGGAATGCAAGACTGCAATTCTCGTGAAAGAAATGGACTTCTCTAGATTAGTTATTTATTCTCACCAGATGGAGGAGGAAAAGATCAAGGAAAGGGGAGGAGTTGAAAAAGGGCTAGGATAGGTGAGTATAGCTACTCTCAGCAAAGGTCAGAGGGTGGAAATCGCTTTCAAAACCATCAGAGTAATTCAACTCTAGCTCCATCTTCTTCTAGTGCCCCAGTGCCTAAGTTTAGGAAGGACCGTCGGGATAGAGCGTCTGGCTCTAAATCCCAAGGTACAGTTACTAGTGGGCGCACTAACCCAGTGTGTAAGAAGTGTGGTAGAAACCACCGGGGTGAGTGCCTAGCAAGTAGTGGAAATTTCTTTGGGTATGGTAAGCCAGGACACATGATGAGGGATTGTCCCACAGCATCCCAGAGAGGCAAGGTTTTTCACCCGCAGACTCAGACTGGTTTTACAGCAGCCTCAGCAGGTCACCCCACTCCGCAGGGTGCCTCTTCTGGTATAGGTGGCAGTCAGTGCCAGAGCCAGTTATATGCACTTCAGGGTCAACAGGACTAAGATGACTCTCCCAATGTGGTCACATGTATGTTACGAGTCTTCAATACTGATGTTTATACTTTGTTAGACCTAGGGGCTACACTTTCCTTTATAACTCCATACATAGCAGTAAATTTTGATGTCAGTCCAGAAATTCTCCTAGAACCCTTCTCAGTCTCTACTCCAGTTGGTGACCCAGTTATAGCTAGATGGGTATAGAAAATTGCCCAGTCACAGTCTCCCAAAAAGTCACCTCAGCAGATCTTGTATTGTTAAAAATGGTAGACTTTGATATCATTCTAGGCATGGATGGGTTACATTCTTGTTATGCCTCAGTCGATTGTTGAACTAGGATCATTCGGTTTCAGTTTCCTAACGAGCCAGTCCAAGAGTGGAAAGGTAGTAACTCAGTGCCTATAGGTCATTTCATCTCCTATCTTAAGGCCAGAAAAATGATCTCCAAGGGATATATCTATCACCTTGTTCGGGTTAAGGATTTTAAACTATGAGACCCCAACTCTTGAGTTAGTTCCAGTAGTCAGTGAGTTTCCAGAAGTATTCCCAAGAGATCTTTCTGGAGTTCCCCCAAAAAGGGAAATCAACTTCGGAATTGATCTCCTTCCAGATACCCAGCCCATCTCAATTCCTCCTTAAAGAATAGCTCCAGATGAGCTTAAGGAATTGAAAGAACAGTTGAAAGACCTTCTAGATAAGGGCTTCATCATACCCACCATATCTTTATGGGGTGCTCCAGTGTTGTTTGTGCGTAAGAAGGACTGTTCTCTCAGAATGTGCATTGAATACTATCAGTTGAACAAAGTCACAATCAAGAATAAGTATCCCATCCCTAGGATTGATGCCTTGTTTGACTAGCTTTAGGTCACTAGTTAATTTTCCAAGATAGACCTCAGATCCGGCTATCATTAGCTCCCAGTCAGAGATAGTGACATCCCAAAGACAGCCTTCGGGACTCGGTATGGTCACTATGAATTTTTTATTATGTCTTTTGGACTAACCAATTCTCCTGCAGCTTTCATGGACTTAATGAATAGGGTGTTCAAACATTATTTAGACTTATTCATCCTCGTCTTCATCGATGATATCCTGGTTTATTCTTGAAATGAGGAGGATCATGCGACTCATTTGAGGGTTGCTCTCCAGATCCTCAAGGATCACCAGCTATTCGCTAAGTTCAGCAAGTGCGAGTTTTGATTACAGTCGGTCGCTTTTCTTGGTCATGTGATGTATAGTGATAGAATCTGAGTTGATTCTCAGAAAATTGAGGCAGTAAAGGGCTAGACCAGATCCACCTCTCTGATAGACATCAGAAGCTTCTTGGGTTTGGCTGGCTATTAAAGAAGGTTCGTGGAAGGATTTTCATCCATAGCTTCCCCATTGACTAAGTTGACTTAGAAAAAGGTCAAGTTTCAATGGTCAGAGGAGTGTGAGAAGAATTTCTTAGAACTGAAAACCAGGTTGACTATAGCTTCTGTCTTGACTCTACCAAATAGTTCAGACAGTTACGTGGTTTATTGTGATGCATCCAGAGTCATCTTGGGTTGTGTTTTGATGCAGCAGGGTAAGATCATAGCGTATTCTTCAAGACAGCTTAAGGCCCATGAGAAGAACTACCCAACTCATGACCTTGAGCTTGCAGAGATTGTGTTTGACCTAAAAATTTGGAGGCACTATATGTATGGTGTTCATGTTGATGTATTCACAGATCACAAAAGCCTGCAGTATGTGTTCACCCAAAAAGAGTTGAATCTTCGTCAGAGGAGATGTCTTGAGTTCCTCAAAGATTATGATATGAATGTACTCTACAATCTGGGTAAGGCCAATGTAGTGGCAGATGCTCTCAGTAGACTGTCTATGGGTAGCGTATCTCATGTTGAGGAAGAGAAGAGAGAACTTGTAAAAGATGTTCATCGGCTTGCTAGCCTAGGAGTTTGCCTTATGGACACGACAGATGGTGGTGTGATAGTTCAGAATGGGTTAGAATCTTCATTGGTAGCTGAAGTTAAGGAGAAGGAAGATAGTGATCCAGTACTACTTCAGTTGAAGGGTGCAGTTCATCAGCAAAGAGTAGAGGTCTTCTCTCAAGGGAGAGATGGTGTACTTCGTTATCAGGGTCATCTGTGTGTTCCAAATGTGGGTGAGTTGATATAGCAGATCCTTTTTGAAGCCCATAATTCCAGATATTTCATTCATCCAGGTGCCACTAAGATGTACCGTGACCTACGGGGAGTCTATTGGTGGAACGGGATCAAGAGAGACATTGCAGATTTTGTGGCTAAGTGCCCCAACTGTCAACAGGTCAAGGTAGAACATTAGAAACCAGGAGGCGTGACTCAGGAGATTAGTATTCCTACTTGGAAGTGGAAAGTGGTTAACATGGATTTCATAACGGGTCTACCCCATACTCACAGGCAGCACGATTCTATTTTGGTTATAGTGGACAGAATTACTAAATCAGCTCACTTCTTGGCAGTCAGGACTACAAATTCAGCGGAAGACTAGGCTAAGCTCTACACCAATGAGATAGTCAAGTTGCATGCTAAGCTCTACACCAACGAGATATTCAGGTTGCATGGAGTTTCTTTGTCTATCATCTCAGATAGAAGTCCCTAGTTTACATCACACTTCTGGAAGTCATTCCAGAGAGGTATTGGTACTCAGGTAAAGCTCAACACAACATTTCATCCACATACGGATGGTTAGGCAGAGCGTACCATTCAGACTTTAGAGAATATGTTGAGAGCTTGCATGATTGATTTCAAGGGTAGTTGGGATGATCACCTACCTCTCATAGAGTTTGCCTACAATAACAACTACCATTCCAGCATTCAAGTGGCCCCATATGAGGCACTTTATGGGCGTAGGTGCAGATCACCTGATGGTTGGTTCGAAGTAGGTGAAGCATCCTTGATCGGACTAGATTCAATACATGAGGCTATGGAGAAAGTTCAGCTCATCAGGGAGAGGTTGAAGATAGCTCAGAGTCGTCAGAAATCCTATGCTGATTTTAGGAGGAGAGACTTAGAGTTTGAGATAGATGATTGAGTTTTCCTGAAAGTGTCACCCATGAAGGGTGTAATGAGATTCGGTAAGAAAGGGAAGCTCAGTCCCAGGTATGTAGGTTCTTACAAAATCCTGAAAAGAGTTGGTAATGTGTCTTAGGAGTTAGAGTTGCCACCCAAACTTGCAGCAGTACACCCAGTCATCCATGTTTCTCTCTTGAAGAAGTGTGTGGGTGATCCAACTTCAATAGTACCCTTAGATAGTATGGCTGTGAAGGATAGTCTAACCTAAGAGGAGGTCCCAGTTTAAACTCTTGACTGTCAGGTTCGTAGGTTGTGTACTAAGGAAGTCGCATTAGTTAAAGTTTTGTGGAGGAATCAGTCTGTAGAGGGAGCTACTTGGGAAGCAGAAACAGCCATGATGTCCAAGTACCCCCACCTTTTTTCCTCCGATTCAGTTTCAACTTGAGGTAATTAGTTCCTCTTCAGTCTCTTTGTTCACTCTTGTGTAATTCAGTCCCAGTACCTTATTCCATCAGTTTTCCTTGCATTTCAGCATACTTGCATGTTCATGGAACTCAGTTTAGTTAGATATCAGTTTCTAGTACTCCATTGGTAGGGATTGCAGCTCTTTCTCTCCAAACTCAGCTTATTTCGTATTCATTCGAGAACGAATGATCTCAAGGGGGAGATATTGTAACACCCCAGGACTTCCAAGCCAAGACTTAGCTTAGAAAAAAAACTAGGAGAAATAAAAAATTTAAACTGTTAGTAACCATGAGTCACTTCCACGAGTCGTGGAACATTCCACTAGTCGTGGACTGGACTAGTGGGACTCAGAACAGAGGACTGCTCCTCATAAGTCTTTCTTACGACTTGAGTCGATGACCCTTAGAAGTTTCCACGGACCGTAGACTTGTCCGTGGAACTCCTGAAACAGAAGTCCTTCAGGAACCACGATTTGGTTCCACGACTCGTGCAATCTTCCATGATTTGATCTAGTAACCTGCACCAAGCATTCAGGAACAACGACTTGGTTCCATGAGTCGTGAACCCAAGTCGTGGGACCAAATTCCAGTAGCCTATGTTTAAGTGCCCAGGAACCACGATTGGGTTCCACGACCCGTGGAAGTTTCCACGAGTCGTGAACCCAACTTGTGGAACCAAAGTTCAGAGGACCAAGAATTCCTCACAGGAACCATTAGTGGGTTCCATGACCTGTGAAAGTTTCCATGAGTCATGAAACCAACTCGTAGGGTTCATTCCAGTGGCCAGTTTTTAGGACCAGGAAATCACGATAGGGTTCCACGACCCGTGGAACCTTCCATGAGTCGTAGAACCCAGTCGTGATCCCTAGGTCGAGATGTTTAATAGCTTTTTCTAATTAAATTCTATTGGAATTCCAGACATTTCCTACCTAATTCAATGCCTAGAATATGTCATTTTGACTACTCTAAGCCTAATTTATAAGCCCACAAACTAATGAAACCCTCATTCTCCTAAAAATCATCGGACTTAGACAAAAAGGAATCAAAAGAGGCGTAGTTTCTCTCAAGAACAAGAAGAGTGCTTCACCAATGTTCAGCCCCAAAATCCAAGGAGTTCTCCGTGGATTTATTCACCAGGTATATGGGCTTTCACTAGTGGGTTCCTTTCATCCATTAGGTCCCTAGAATTCAGTCAGTTCTTTAAGTTTCTCCATGTTATGTTCAGACCTAGGGTTCCTAAATCTTAGGGATTCATTGTAATTTAGCTGCTATAATTCTCATAGTATCAATTGCATGTTTCTTGGAGAATTATCAAGGTTTCATGTATAGACCTCAGAAACCCTAGCTTGTGTCAAATATCATAGTTCATAAATTATGCTTGCTAGGTAGCTTAGACAGACAATCATGCTTCATAATTAGAATGCCATACCTTTTAGTGTTTGTATGTTGCATTCTCAGACGACTATCAGTATTTGAGCTATCCATCGTTCAACTTGCATTTTTATTGCTTATATTAAGTGGGTGTAGACTTAGTACCGAGCGTATGAGGGGATGTAGGCTTAGCTATCAGTTTAGGCTAAGACCTTTAGAAGCAGTCCCCAAGTCCCAAAACTACGGCGCCACCGTAGGGTTAAAGGAGTCAGCAGTCAGATTAGGCTGCACCTCTTTGTCCATTGTGGACATCAGTAGTTGATCCACGTCTGACTTGTTTGTACCTTTGGAAAGGCATGAACACCCTTCCATCCAGGGTTACAGGTTGGCCCCACAGTTATCTCAACTTGGATTATGTCGGTTAGTAGTGTCTCCCATAGTCAGACTCTTATTTACATTGACCTTGTATCCAGCATATGTATTATCAGTATTCAGATCAGGATGTTATCTCATGATTCATACTTGGTCATTGCATTCAGTTCAGCTCTCAGCTTATTTGCAGTATGTTTATTTCATGATTATCTCTATATTGTCTAGCTTAGCATATATCCTACATGCTCAATACATTCAAAGTACTGACGCATACTTTTATGCTATATCATTTTATGATGTAGGTTCAGGTACTCAGCATCTAGACCGCATTTAGTTTGACTTCCGGTCCATACTCAGCAGCCCATTTGGTGAGTCCTCATTAGTCCGAGGACCATAGACATGCTCCGTTCAGTATTTATTTCTAGTTTCAGATTTGTTAAAGTTAGTTGGGGGCATGTCCCAGCAACTCCTATTTCAGCTAGATGACTTTCAGACATAAATTAGATTCAGCAGTTCTTAGTGTTGTTTTTAGTCAACACTATTATATTCATATTCAATCTTGTGGGCTCCTCCTATTTTTAGATATTAAAACTG
Organism: Jaltomata sinuosa; assembly: GCA_003996215.1. NCBI lineage: Eukaryota > Viridiplantae > Streptophyta > Magnoliopsida > Solanales > Solanaceae > Jaltomata > Jaltomata sinuosa. The sequence continues at coordinate 54,541 of QJPP01004691.1, forward strand.
TTTTATTTTCCGTACAGTGCATGCCTTAAATTGATTTTTGTATCGATATGCCATGCCATGGGTTAGCTTGGTGTCACTTGTGACTCAGGGTCCCGTGTTTTGCCTAGGGGCTAGCTCCGGGGCCTGACAATCAATTTCCATTCGGGGATCAAAAGATTTCTCCCACAATAATTCACGCCAACGTGCATACATAAGTACATAGATATATGTTGAAGAATACCTAGCTTTGCCCTTTTCTTTTGAAAAAGTAATTGAATCATACTAGTGCTAAGTCAATTTAAAAAGGTAAATAAGGAACGGTCAAGTGGAAAACATAAAGAAAGAAAATGGTTGTCACATTATTATGAAATGATGATAAAATTTTGAGAATCTCCATCATTATTCACAACAAATTGCTGGCAATGTCCAATGCTTTTGGGGGGGGGGGGATGTGGTGTTTACCCCATAATGAGCATTATCCATTTTCTTGGATGTAATTTATATCACGTATACACTCAAATATTGCATCGACTCGTGGTAAAATAAATATAACTTTTAAAATATATCAGAATAAATGAAAAATAATTTCGAATAAAACCTACCTCATACAGTACTAATTTTTCAGCATAACTAGATTTACTATCTCCTTTAAAATTCTAATAATTATAATTTTTTTATAACATAAATACATACACAAATATACCGTAACAAAAGTATTTTTCATGATTATTTAAAATATTTTAGAAAGGCAAAAAAAATATAAAACTTGCACCAAACATGGATGCCTTCCCCTTGAAATTTTATGACACCTCGAATCATGATCGACCTTCCCACAAGGTGAGTTTAGGTCATACGATCGCAAATCACTATCGCACGATTTCGATAACTAAACTCTTACGACTTAGCTCTAAAACAAGAAAATGGCTATAAACACCAAATGAATGGCCAGAGCACTGAACCACTGGTCCCAACAAGCCATAAATAACTTGGGGCCGCTATAGGCAAGCTCTAACAGTACAAGAAAAGTGTAAAGGCGGGAATGACCGAAAGGATCATTACATCAACAATCACTTGGACAATTCATTATGCATGTTCAAAGAGTTATAATGGCTTAACAGTTCCAGAGTTAACTGGGACAAATCAAACATGCCTGTTATCTGAGGTTTTTGCCTTTTAAATTCTTTAGTATTTTTATAAAAGTTTCTCAAATTTGTTCCAATCTTTTTCTCATGAATTCTTTACTCTGCAAATTGATGGAAACCGAAATAGTGAAAATGCTGGAAAAATGTGTGATTCTATGCCTACATGTTGTAAAAGGGAGAAAAGGTGTCTTAAGGTTATCTGCTCCTCTCTTCTTACTGTTTGTAAAAAACAATTACTTTTATATTTTGTGATGTATCTAGAATTAGAGGTGAATCAACAGAAAAAGGTACTTCACATATCACAGTTTTATAATCAAGTTTCATATATGAGTTGCTCATTAATACACTACCCATATTTAATTTTTTTGGCAGGTATAATAAAAAAAATCTTAACAAGACAAATGTCGATGAGACTGTTCTACCACTTCTGTGATGTAACTAAAACATAATGAGAGGCTTACTCCTACAAGCCGGTGGACCATTGCAGCGATTATGGTGGACTATGACAAGACAATAGAACAAAGATTTCATAGAATAATAAAAAAAATATGGTTAAACTTTTGTCTAGATGAATACTATTGTCTAAGATTATTTTGGTTGTTCAATGGTAGGAAAAATAATTATCCGCCTTAATCCCATACTGGGGGACCTTGATATAGAGTACCATATTATCCAAATACAATAGTAAAATTAGGTGCTTTAGATATTTGAGTTGTTCTTTACTCTCACTTACGTTTGAGCTATCATAGCAAACATGATGTTTGAATAACTTTAAACAGAGGACATTACACTAGCCTTAAAGGTGGAACCGTTCTCATTACCCTCAGGCTCAACAAATCTTTTATCTCCACACATCTTTAATCAACATAAAATCTAGTGTACACTGTGATTGATACTTTTTGTGTAAACAAAATCATTCATTTTTGGGACTCTTAATATTCTTAAGGCACACGTAGGTTGGTATCGTCATACCAAGACTTGCAAGTCGTACTTATCATATTATGCCTTTATCATTTACACATCAATAGTCCCGTAGTTAAGGATCTTAAACTCATTTAACACATAAGTCCCTCAAGGTTATAATCCCATTAATTTTCAAACAACCATTTCAAGAACTAGGGGAGTTAAGAAGATCCTTCTTTTTCCGTCAAGATTCAATTGCTTAGAGAGTAAAACAATTTTCGTAGTAAATGTTTCTTAAAGCTTCAAATCTGCCCCAATTTCAATAATTCGTAATTAAGGTCATACTTCAAAACCATAAGTTTAAAATAATAATTACATACAAATGATTTCACAGAAAAACATTTAAAAGTTTTAAGCAATCTCTTTCTTTCGAAACCCTTCAACTGTTTTTATACGTTCATAGTAAGTAGGAGGAAACACAATTCTTATGAGTATAGTTGAAAGGGGATCGTTCAACATACCTTTTGAAGGAGAAATCTTACGAAACACTTGAGTTTTGCTTTAGAACTTTGAACCCTAGGCACCTGTTGCTTCAAGAACTTTGAGGAGAGAAGTAACGCTCTTTCTTGATTTTTGTTCGTGCCTTAGGAGATTTAGGAATATTTAGAATGAGTGGGGGATGAATCTTGGATGAGAAAAGGACCGAAACACCCTTAAATAGCTTAAAAAAGGCAATTCTCATAACAATACCTTGGGGGTCTTATTTATAGGCAATTCCAATTAAAATCCAGATTGGTTTAGGAAGGAAAACGCGTCAGAAAATGGTCACCAAAATGAACCATTTTCATAAGCATTTTAACTCAGTGAATTTTTGAGTTTCTGGTCCTGGAAACAGTTGGGAAACGGATCATTTTCTCTTCCGTTTTAACTTGCAAAATTCGATGGACTTCTGGTCAAACAGACGTCTTCTTGGTAAATTGAACATAACTTTTTATTTTAAACTCGGATTAATACACGGTCAGTGGCATTGGAAAGAAGACTCAAAGACATTTAATTTGTTGGGTCATAACCACCTAACTCTTTATATTGTAGGATTTATGATCATTTGAAGTTGACCCTAGTTAGAAGGTTATACGAAAACTCAGCCGGTAGAGAAACTTCCAACTTAACTTATGATAGGGGTTCTTTAAAACCTTAATTCACATCCAAAGCTCTTCCCAAACATAGTTCTTGACTATAACACATAGTTACAATGAAATCTTCCAAGTTCAGGTCTAATTACATGCGAAAAATGACTAGAATCCTAGCTCAAAAGTTTGGGGTGTTACATCATATGTCGTGCTAAGAAGTGTCCTTAATCATTATTCAGGGATGAATGATCCGGGGGGGGGGGGGATAATGTAACGCTCCGTACGTCTTGGTCATCTTTTAAGGTCTTAAGGAACTTCTTATACAAAGTTAAGTTTAAAGCTTCTCAACCGACTAAGTTTTCCTATAAGTTTCTAAAAGGGTTAACTTCAAATGATTATTCCTCCCATTATATTAAGAGTTACATGGACCATGACCTACCACATTAAAGGTTTTTAATCTTCTGTCCAACGCCACAAACCACTCATCAATTCGAGTTCGGGGTAAAATGTTATGGGCATTTTATCAGGCAACTATTAGTCTGGCACGATGATGGCGCCCAATGTCAGACACGAAACTTCAGAGTGATGAGATTGGCGCGATGGTGGTGCCTCATGCCAGATACAAAACTAACTTCAAAGCGAGGAAATTGGCTCCCTGATGGCTCCCCCCGCCAGGACTAATTCCCAGCAAAAAAAATCGCATTTTTTTCCTTTTCACGTTCTTAAAAAGGTATTTTCGTCCTTTCCATAGTCCCTAACCCCAACCCACAACTTTTAACCTTTCCTATAGACTAATATGCTCAGATTTCACAGCTATCAACATAAGTTCTCTCCTCTCCTCCCCAAAGTTCCAAGAAATAAGAACACTTAGGGTTCGAGCTTCAAGGGTCAATCTCCATTACTTTTCGAAGCTCTTTCCGTCAAAAGGTACGCAGAACAACCCCTTATTAAAGTACTTTCTAAAGAGATGATTTACAAGCCTTTGAGTATATTACTATCATGATTTCGAACCTAGGGTTACAAGCATGGTTTTATTAGTTTTGATGAAAAATCTCAAAATCGTTATCCTCTAACTTTTATGTGAAAATATTAAGGGTTGTATGATGAAAGGTTTTTATTGTTCTTTGTAATACCCAAAAGTCTTCGCATAATTTATGGATTTCGAAAGATATTGCTATTCTAAGTGATCTTACGAATGAAATGGATTGAGACAAAAAGTATAGTTTTCATTTATGAATTTTATGAAATGGGCATATGAAATTATTGACAGACCCTATGGGTCCTATATTGATGAAATGAATGGCTTGCAAGTCTTGGTATGCCGATGCCTATAATGAATTATGCCCCTACAAAAGTTTTATGCTATTGAATAATGTTTTTAACGATATTGAAATGGTAATAATATGGGCTATAAGAGAATTAGATGGTGATCCGAGAAGGTGTGAGTTGAATGACTCAACAACCAAAACTTGTGTTTGCCGACGCAGGGATGGCTCAATCCTGAATTGGAAGACCTTATTGTTTCCTCTACGAGGATGAAAAATATTGGCCTTAGTGAAAAGTATATCCCAACTCATGCGGCAAACATGGGTTGAGACTTAGCCGATCGAGCGTTGGTCGGACCCACATAGCCCGTGATGAATTATATATGAAATTCGGTGGTACCATCTAGTTCAAAAGTAACATATAGAAAGTGTATTGTTTTTCCTCCTCATGAAATCTACTATGGATATTTTACTGTATATTGTATTAGAAGTATTTAAATGATAACTTTTCAGTTAAGGTATATTGCACCTATTTTGTTATTCTGTGTACCACCACATTTTACGTACTGACCGTCTTTGGACGGCTACAACGTTTTATGATGTAGGTTCCGAGGCACCTTCCCGTGGCACTACTCAGCGCTAGACTCGAGCAGACATATCCAACTTTTGGTGAGCCTCCATCTTTCAGAAGGTCATTTCTATGATAGATAGTTATAGTATTTCGCTTTATAGTATTGCCAGGGCCTTGTCCTGGTATGGATAATTTCTTTATATTATTGAATAGAGACTTCGTAGATTATGTATGATTGGATCCCTTAAGGTTTGGTTTTGACTTATTTATATTGAACCAGACATTTTAGTATTGTGTCCATTTTCCGCAACTCTTTATTATTGAATGTGCTTATTATGAATGCTAAGGGGGTCTTCGCAGGACTTCATTGGTTTGGGATGCCCGTTATGTCCGGGGCGTAATCTCGAATCGTGACAATATCAATATATGGATTGAAAATTTTAATTAATAAATAAGATCCACCAGAAGGTGGTGTATTTATTTGAGTAAGTGGAATATACTTAATGTACCATGTATAAATTGTCTTGAATAAGTGCACATAGTGTGGTGGAGGTTTATCTACGGAAAGGAGATTTTATTTTGAGATACTACACTAGCTAGTAACACATAATTAATTCATGAGAAGAGATATCAAGTTTTTCACCCAAAAGGAGAAAATATAATATCTTGAATTCTCATGTGTATTAAACGAAAGGATAATTTATTGTAAGAAGATATTGTATATTTTAGCTAAAGAAAGGACACAATGTATATTGCAGTTTGAAAAAAAAAAATTATTTCCTTCTCATACTTGTAAATCAAAGTGTTAATTATTTCCAAAACACTTGCTCTTGTAAAGCCGTTCTTTTAATTTGTCAGCTTACTAGCTTATAGTGTATGGCATGTGAATAGAGTTAGTGACCTATTCAGACCAAATAAGTGCTTAAATTTTAGTATAAATAGATGCACTCTCCGTTAAACGCAAACAATAATATATACAAATCATGCAAAGAATGTTGCCAATATTAGCACGTAGCCACGCATAGATAAACTACATTTTGTTTAGCTTTTGGTAAAATAAATCAGCTAAGATTGGCTAAATCTGTTATCTGATTTGTGCACTGCAATGACATATCAAGAAACTAGTTGTAGTATAAATAGATGCACTCCCCATTAAATGCAAACGAATGAGGCGAAGTCAATGACGACACTTCCAATTTGAGATACCATTCTCATTTTTTTTCCTAACAGATTGAAGTTAGCAAATAGGAGGTATGTTGAGTGGAGTGGATTACGGGTAATTGACTAGGAGAAAATGAGTGTAAATTAATTTGGCAGAATAGCGTATGGACTGGTGAGATGACAAAGAAACATTTTGTGGAAGTAGTGGAACTACAATTTATGCACATCCTATTTTATTAAAAGCTAGTAAGAGCCTGTATGGATATGATTAAAATCTGGTCAAATTAGTTTTTAATTACTTTTTTAGCTTTTTTTTCCAGGTGGTTGGTAAAGTAAAAAAATAATTAAAAAAAGTTAAAAACTCATTAAGCTAAAAGCTAAAAGCTGGACCTCCCAGTTTTTTGTTTTTAGCTTAAATTTTTTTTTTAAGTTTAACCAATACATTTACTCTTTTATCTCTTATAATTTTCCCTAATTCCAACACTGCCCTCACTTTTCAGCCCTAAAATGTATGGAAGTACTCTCTTTTCTGTCATTCTCATTCTACTTCTCCGTCTTTCGCTTTCTCCTACAATAAAAAAATGTTTGTTTACCAAACACATTAACAACTTTTTTTTTCAATTTCAGCACTTTTTATCTAAACATTTATCTACTTATTTATAAGCACTTATTTTTAACTTTTAATCACATCTGCGTAAAAACTACTCTACTTTTTTTTAAGCAAATCCAAACAGGCTCCAAGTAAATTTACCTTTTTAGGTACAAAGTGTTGGTAGTGCAATATGAGCAATTGGGCTAATGTGTAGGTAGAATATGTACTACGCTAGTAAATTCAGTTAATTTGTTCCACCCTTTGTGTATTAAAGCTAGTACCATACTTGAACCTCATAAACCAAAAATGTCTAAGCCCCTGTTTTTCTTTTTGCTTCTCCTTTCAGTACTCCTAGTACCACCAATTTCAACCTCCTCATCAATTATCACTAGTTTGAGTAAAGGTTCCTCTCTTTCTACTGCCAAAGACACAGTGATTTCATCACCCAACGGTGATTATACAGCGGGTTTTCACCCCGTGGGTGAAAACGCTTATTGCTTTGCTATATGGCTAAGCAATACACTTGTTGATGATAAAAATTACACCATAGTTTGGATGGCTAATCGAGACGAACCTGTTAATGGAAGGCACTCAAAGCTTTCTCTACTGAAATCAGGGGATCTTGTTCTTACTGATGTTGGCCAACGCGTAGTTTGGGAAACTGAAACGCAATCAAATACCTCTGTTGAATTGGAACTCTTGGACAATGGAAACCTTGTTCTAACAGACAAAACTATTGTTATTTGGCAAAGTTTCGATACACCAACTGACACACTCCTTCCTGGACAAGCAATGACAAAAAATTCGAAGCTTGTGTCTCTTAGAAGCTCAACAAATTTCTCATCAGGCTTTTACAAGCTACACTTCTCTGATGATAATGTGCTCCAGCTTGTATATGAAGGCCTTGAGATGTCGAGTGTTTACTGGCCGAGCCCGTGGAAAACAAACTGGGATAATGGGAGATCCACATACAACAATAGCAAAATTGCAGTGCTCGACCTTTTTGGCCATTTCAAGTCGACTGATAATTTCGAGGCTAACACTTCTGATTTTGGTGAAGGAGGAATTAAAAGAAGATTAACACTGGATATCGATGGGAATATCCGAGTGTATAGCCTAAATAAGCAGAGGAATAACTGGAAAGTTTCTTGGCAAGCATTTTCACAACCTTGTAGGATTCATGGAATTTGTGGGTTGAACAGTTTGTGCACTTATAATCATGATTCTGGTAGAAAATGCACTTGCCTACAAAATCACAAGATGAAAAATCTGACGGATTGGTCCTATGGATGCGAACCAGATTTTAAGCTCTCCTGCGAAAGCAATATGGTGGACTTCCATCAACTACGTCACGTTGAATTCGTAGGGTATGACATCAAAAAGATTTCAAATTACACCTTGGAGCAGTGCAAAGAAGAATGCTCACACAACTGCATTTGCAAAGGATTTCAATTCAAATACGATGAGAAGAACGGCACCTTTAGTTGCTTTCCCAAGACCCTGCTCTTCAATGGGTACCGCTCACCATCTTGGAAAGATACAATTTATGTAAGAATGCCCAAGGCTGGCCATTATTCGCACGAGGAACGTCCTATAGGCAAATTGCAGTGTGAAAGAACACATGAAGTGTTGCTGGAAAGAAGTTACAAACGAAAAGAGCAACATGGATGGTTGAAGATATTTATTGGGTTTATCGCTGCATTGGGAGTGTTCGAGTTCATATTCCTTGCCTCTTATTTGATTACAAACTTTAAATTCTCCAATGCAACATCTGATCAAGTTTATATTCCAGTTGTCGATAGGTTCAAGAGATTCACCTACGCCGAGCTGAAAAAAGCAACGTCTAATTTCAGAGAAGAAATTGGCCAAGGAAGTGGTGGCGTTGTGTACAAAGGCAAATTATCGGACAACAGAATAGCAGCCATCAAGTGTCTCAAAATAGAAGCCAACCACGGAGAAGCTGAATTTCTAGCAGAGGTGAGCACAATTGGCAAGCTTAACCACATGAACTTGATAGACATATGGGGTTATTGTGCTGAGGGTAAACACAGGCTTCTTGTGTACGAGTACATGGAGCATGGTTCTTTAGTGGATAATTTACATGCCAGCAATATTCTTGATTGGAAAAAGAGGTTTGAGATAGCTCTAGGAACAGCAAAAGGTCTTGCTTACTTACATGAAGAATGTCTAGAATGGGTTCTGCATTGTGATGTAAAGCCTCAGAATATACTCTTAGACTCCAATTACGTGCCAAAGTTAGCTGATTTTGGTCTGTCGAAGTTATTAAACAGAAGTGGAGTGGACAATTCAAGCTTTTCCATGATAAGGGGGACGAGAGGTTACATGGCTCCTGAATGGATTTTTCACAATCCCATCACCTCCAAAGTCGATGTCTATAGCTACGGAATTGTTCTACTAGAGTTGATCACTGGAAAGAATCCAAATCGACCTCAATCTAACATGGATAATGATGAGATGCAACATACGATGCTGGTCAATTGGGTTCGAGAGAAGATGCATGGAGTTGAGCAAAGTGCCTCACAAATTCAAGAAGTCGTCGATTTTGCTTTGGATTGTAATTACAGTTTGGAAAAAATGGAAGTTCTTATAAAAGTAGCTTTGCAGTGTTCGAAAGAAGACAGAGATGCAAGACCTACAATGAGCCAGGTGGTGGATATTCTACAAGAGTAGTAAAGGAAAAAATTTAAGTGAGTGTTAATTTAGCTGTGTGGTAGCTTTCAGTTTTCTGTTCATTTTTCTGTGTTTTGTAGTAACCAAAAAGAGATAAATAGAAGCCAATTATAGAATCTCAGAGTTTGGATTAAGAAACGTGTTTTTGCACAAAGTTGTTGGGTTTGTTTGAGAAATTCTTTCAGCGCCATAAGAAAAAACTAAGAAAAAGATGATAGTATTTTTTTTTCCTCAAAAAAACAACAAATTGTGCATGCAGGATGTGTTATCTCTGTGCAGATCGTTCTACTTTATTTTTGTATCAGATGTATACGCTAATGTTGATATCTTGGCTTGCGCATATGGATATTGACTCAAGGCTTTGGTCACTTAGCTTGCTTTAGATCTCTTGAGCTTGTATCTTCTTTCAAGTGATGTAGAATTACTTGTTATTCTCAATTCATTTAATTTAAGATATGTATAATTTTACTATAGTATGTCACTTGCAACATGGATTGTTAGATAGGACAGTGTATACCATTATGATCATGTGTGCTTGGACTTATTAACTTGGTTCCATGCTATTCCTCTTCTGTTTTCTGCTTATCTTAGCTATGATTCATGTATTCGGCATAGATCTCCTTGAGAATTTTTATGCCAGGTTCATATATTGTCCAATTCAAATCTGTTCATTACCTCAAGTACATGTTCCTGCTCATAATTGGGGCTGGTCACTAGCAGACCGCGACCTAATACTGGCGACTGGCGTTGGCGTTCTCTTAAGCAGATGCATGGTTAAGAATTTTCTTTTATATGCCAATGCAAAATAGAACTGAATTTTGTCGTCTTTTAGTTCGCTGTTTGAATGTTTACTTGGAGCGTCAAAACCAGGGGTGGAGCTAGGTAGGGCCGAAGGGGTTAATCCGAACCCCCTTCAACGGAAAAGTACACTATTTATATATGGTTAAAATTATTCTTTTTATGTGTATATAGTAAACATTGAACCCCTTTAGTTTCTTCCTATGTTTACTTATATTCATATTTTGAACCTGTTCAATGAAAATATTGACTCTATCACGGTCACAACTAGTAAAAGAAGACAGCAAGATGGGGCCCAATAGTGTGGCCATATTAAAACACTACGGGATTGTTTGGTGTGAGGTATAAGGTATAATAGTCTTGGGATAAAATGCAGGATTATTTTATCCTGCGTTTGGTTGGAGGTATTAGTTAGTTCCGAAATTATTTATACCATAGTGATGGTCATGGGATAAGTTATCCCATATACATGGTGGATAACAAATCCTGAAGTAGCTAATTACGGGATTAATTATCCCGGGATAACTTGTTGCTAACCAAACAACCCCTACAAAATTTATTCTTCCCAAACACGCTTTTGCATTTAGTAAATGAAGAAAAATTATCTATGAAATGATATACGAGGTGCCTATTTAGTATTGAAGGCGTACTAGCGAGAGTTTAATTTCTGTGCATTGATGGTGTATGCATGTTAAGAAAATTCAAAGCAGATTAATGACATTGACGCACTAATCTACTAAATGTGAAAGTGAAAAGAAAGATGTGGTTTAAGCATCCTCTGTTATAATTCCAACTTGTACTTTCTCTTTCTCTTCCTTTCCTTTTCCCAATTTATCGAACACAAGGAGCAAATCTGAAATTAGAAAGAAATTTTGTTAAAACAAAGATGCGGAAATAAAGAACAAGAGATGCACTTTTTAATAGAAATTTTATCTTCCTTCTTGTTATTCAATATCCACAATATCACTCAGAGGCGGATCCACGTGTATGGTGGGGGTATACGTGCACCCGTTAATTTCTAAAAAATTATATATATATATATATATATATATATATATATATATATATATATATATATATATATATATGTTTATACTAGTTCCTGAAAACGTGCGTCGCATGTTTATCCCAAAATATTTAGTAAGAAATATATTGCGATACGATAAATTTTAAACGGTACGCACATATTTTAATACTGTCTTTGAGCTATAAAAAAAATCAAAACATTAAAAAAAAAAGTAGCTACAAGTAATTTAAAATAAGAAATTTATAAAGTTGATATTACTTTGAGAAAATACATAAAATCCCCCTTAAACTTGGTTAGAGAACTTACAAAGCACTTCAACTTTATGGGTAGTTATTTACCGCCCCCTCCCCTCCCCCCTCCCCCAAATTTTTTTCAACTGAATTTTTAATTCCACCTTACACATAAAATACTCCTTTCATGATTGGGGGTGATATACAAGCGCACCACCTCTGTGCCAAGTCAATGACACGTCAGATAATAAATAAATTTACTTTTTTTTTTCTTCCCCAACATCAATTTTTGTTCTTATTTTCACTTCTTTTTTTTTAACAAATTTTTGTTGAGGTCTCAGGGGCCTCATTTTATTGAATAGATTTCTACAAAGCCCAGGCCAAAACTCGGCCCAGACCAAAAGGAAAAAAACAAACAAAAGGGAAAAAATCCAAGTCTAGGACAAAGTAAACAAAGCGGAAATAAAGGAGGGTTGTCTCGAAGCTTCCACCAACTACCTTTCATCTTCCTCGCAATTAGAGACTTCAATGGAGCTCAGGTTGCTCCGGCGTTGAATCAGAACCGGCGGTGGGTCTAAGAAGCAGCAAAAAGAAGCAATGACACAGCCTCAAGGTAATTCATCTGAACTTCGAGAGATCTTTAAGTATATCATTAGATCTGAGCCTTTCTGATAAAATCTCTATAGTTTTGGGCAGGTTTCATATCAAGACATCCCAAAAATCACTCACCGGATGCTATGGTAACCAAGTCCCAAAAACGAAAAACTTCTTCAAGTATAGATGACAATGCAGAGAGGATCTTCACCAGTAAGTACTCTGGACGAATCTCAAGAAAAAAGTTATCAAAGCAATAGTAATTGTAACACCCCAAAATTCAGACCAGCATTTAAAACTCAGAACTCAGAAAAAAACTCTGCAAGACTTCATCTGTCAGACAAGCCCCACGGGCTGACCCAAGGGCATCGTGGACACAATTGCCCGTTCAGGTCCCCGCGGGAAGAGCCCAGAGGCTCTGTAAGTCTATCTCAGCCAGACGGGGGTCCCCACGGGAGTCAGAGGTCCGATGGGCTGTGGGGCAGCCCATGGAAAACCGTCAGTGCCCCATCCCAAACTCCCTCGTCCCGATGGGTAATCACCACGACCGTCGTGGACGCGACGGGCCATGGGAGCCGTCGTGGGGACTGTCCAGAGGACCAGCCCAGTCTGCCCTGGCTGACGGGCCATCTTAGGTCCGACGCCCGTTAGGCATCCTGTCCGGCGGAAGAAAATCTGCAACTTCTGTTTTAAGTTGGGGGCATTCTGGTCTTTTTTTAATTCTTTTAACTCCGATCCTAAGTCGTTTTGGGAGTAATCAAAGGGCTTTTGCTCTTTTTCCCTCATTACTCCTAAACCAAATCGACACTTAGCAGTTTCAAGCAAGAAAAGAAGTGTTTCTTCTCAAGAACAAGCAAGAGGGTTTTCTTCAAATTCAGCCCCAAATCCAAAGGTTCAACCGTAAAATCTTTTTCCAGGTATGTGAGATTTCATCAATGATTTCCTAAGTTAATGCTATAATATAAGGAAATGGACATAAAAACCAAACAAACGGCCCAGGCACCAAACTACCGGTCCCAGCAAGCCATAAATGACTAGGGGTCACTACAAGCAAGCTCTAATAGTACAAAGAAGGCGAAAATACGTGAATGACCAGAAGGGTCATTACATCATCCACTACCAAAAAGGACTTTCATCCTCAAAAATCAAGAAAGAAGGAAACACCAGAGACTCAACAACTGTGGATACAAAGCCCGCACCACTCTTTTGGGAACCCGAGTAGCCTCCTCGACCAGACGGCACCCAACAGAACTAAACCAAAGAGAAGCAACCAAGACTTAACTCCATACTCGCCAAGCTAGACTCCAACCTTTAACTCAAAACTCCAAAGGTCTAACAACTGAACCGAACCATTAAGAAACTCACGCAAGAAGCACCGACACTACACTGAAACCAAAAGAGCCAAGGATATCAACACACAGAACTCAAATCCTCAATACCATAACCAAGTCCACCCAGAAAGTCACCAACCAAACCTTTAACTCATGAATCCATTGAGCCACAAAACCCTTCTATCTAACCTAAATCCTTTTGCACTATGACCAAGAAACTTCACAAAAGTAGAACACTCGAGCCACTCTCGAAACATCATCTAACCCATCGGAGACCCATTTTTCCCAACAGTTAAACAAAACCAACCTCACTGAACTGTGCCAAGTCTGAATCGGCTAAAAGTGAATGAACAAGTCAACCTGCCCTAGAAGACCCCAAAAAAACCCAAATCTTCTAGGAGTGTGGTAAGCCTACCACAAAGTCCTTAGCCATCGACTAAGCTCCAAACTCTATGAATACTGCTGCTACTCCAAATACTTGAACACCATTCGGATTTAAGATCACCTTACTAGTCTTGCCTCAGAAAGAAGTCCACCATGCTGCGAATATCAAGTCAAAACACCCAATAGGCAAAGGAAAGGATGCCTGAAGTCCACAGTTGCCACCAAGCTATTAGAAACTTTAAAATATTTCAACTCACCCTCAAGCTCAAAACACCTACTCTACTATACCAGTACACAAATCACCATCTCCAAAAGCAATCAATCAACACATACCTCCTGAGCTACACTGGAAGAGCCTAACCAATGCTAGAATGTCATACAACAGATAACCTTTCAGAGAATCAACTACTTCAAACCTCTAACTCTCGGAACATAAATGGGACCACCAACCTCGAAGTGCCATTGGAATCTAAAGTAGCCTTGTTGGCCTCAATCCACACAACCTGATCGCATGTAACACACACCGCTGATCCTCAAGCTGATGCCGTTGAATCTATCCTACCAAGGTAGAATAAACCTCAAGTCTGGCAAGAACTCTTCTAGGATCTAAAAAAAATCCAGCCAAATCAAATGGTTAGCCAAGGACTGGATGTCTAAGGCAAACTGCCTTTGAAACTGAAAGATGGAAGCCAAGTTGTCCGCACTCACTGCCTTCCGGCTCAAAGATGTTGCACCCGAATAGAAACTTCCACAAACCATCTAAAGTGGCCTTCTAGCCCACGTTTCTGAAATCCAACTCTAATTGTTAATCAATTCCCCTGTCGAACCCCTGAGTAGACCCATACGCTGCTGTCGCACCCCATTTTTCTCGCGAAAAGCGGGATTCAACGTGACAACTCTCTTTTTAGGATTTAAGAGAGGGTGAAGAGTCGCCATCTAATGAATTAAAGGCGCGTTAGGGCACCATTCTAACTAACTACGATTAAATTAATTGAGGTCTACGCACCAGAAATCGGGTAAGGGTTCACGTTACCTCGAAAGGAAGGTGTTAAGCATCTTTCGAGGTCCATAAATGTGGGTCCCTGCCGGATTCGTTATTTATGTGGAAAATTCGTGATAAATAGAAGGGTCGATGAATTATTAAACTAAAATGACAATATGATTAAGCAGATAAACTTTATTTAAAATAAATTATTAAATTAAGAAAAAGGTAATTATTATTCAATTAATATGATTCTAGGTGATAAAATAATTAAACATGCAAAAATTGACAAGTGACGCATATGAGGCTAGGAAAATCAAAAAGTTCATGAGTATAATTAATTAAATCATGCTTTGCAGGCCACCAAATAGAGAAAATAAAATACATACAATATTAACAATCAAGACAAAGAAAACTAACCTAAGCTTCCAAAAAGAATATTTAAAACACTCGAATGACATGGAATATAAAATCAAAATAAAGCTAATCTACACACACAACTACCTATTCAGAGACATAAGGATTGCGAAGACATGGAGACTAACCTTATTGGCGAAATGTCGAATTAATAAAGAATACCTTTAGATTCTTCTTCTTTCAGCATAGTGTGTTCTAACTGATCCCATAAATGATAAAATCTCGCAAAAGAAAAGAAATAATTCGTAAAGCGTATGCCACCTTAATTTTGGTGGCAAATATAAGATAAGCAACTAAAATAAACAACAAATTGACAACCCATATAATAAAGTTAAGATAGAGAGCGTGTGAGTGAGAGAGAGAGAGTGAGAGAGAAAGTGGGATCAGGTAAAGCGAGGCTGAAAACGGACCCAATGTGATGTTACTCCCTCTATTCTATTTTCATATGACCGACTCTCTTAAACTCTTTAAAACAAGACTTAAAGAATTCGTAAAAATATTCCAGAGCACTACATAAATATTTTAATATTTCAAGGTCATGCAAAGCTTTTAAAAAATATTTTTGACGTTCAAATTGTATGAAAATATATTTAACATTAAACACAAAGTAAAAGGTTATCAAGTTTTTTAAGATTTTTAAAAGTGTGACATATAAAATTAGAAAAGAATGGAGTAACGAGTTGCTTTATATTTTAATAAAGCTATATGTCCTTCATACAAGAAGTCAGCTATAGCCTGCCCTTATTTTTATCATTTCCCAAAATGTACCTGGCCCCTGCTGGGGCGACAACTCCATTTGGGCTTTGCTTCATGCATTGAATCCTCCACTCGCCATAGTTGATCCCCCAACGATGGTATTCCATTGAGATGTACATGTAAAAAGTGTTCAAATTGTGAGAGTATGTATGTTCTTAATGTTTATCTAATCAAAAGAAAATTAAGATAATAAGGTAATTAATTGAGGCCTAATTATTTTGGTAAAGGCTCACAGTTCTTATTTTCAACAAACACATAATCTCAAAGCAGTTAATTCAAACTTGGATTAGACATTTAAATCATTAATTATCTAAAGTTGCTAATACAGAACAAAACTAACATATATATATTGATGGAAAGATCAAAATGCATAGCATCATAAAAGAAATAATATATTGTCACTAGTAAAACAATTGAAAAAACCGCGAAGGAGTCATGGAAAAATTTCCCTTTGAAAATTGAAATTGGTCCACTTTATTAGTATTTTATATTGTAGCTTTAGAATACCAAAAAAAAGATCTCACTTATTCAAATCCAAATCCTTTTCAATCCAAACCAATATACAGTCCAATAAAATTAGCATAATCTCATAGTATCCCTTCTCACCCCAACTTTCTTCAACATGAATAATATACCACTCAAGAATGATTTAGACTTAACATATAGTATTAGATTCAAAGCTATAACTGGGTAATCAAAGTCAACAATCAACATGGTATGACATTAAATTCACGCTATAAGGAATTAAAAATGCAAAAGTAAATGAAGCACAAGAACTCTTGTGGCAAATGTTTCTTTTTCTCGAAATAATCATATAGTATTCAAAAACTTACACTTTTCCGAAGCCGAACTGGAGTTAAAGAGAAATATCTTATTTGATCAAAGCTCAAACTAAGGAAAAGCACCGCCGACCGGATCACAACACCTCGATTACCATCGGGATGGGGTTTAACTATAGAGTTTCCATGGTTGCAATTTGGTGGCTGATTTACGGTGAAGATGATGAGTTTTCGGAGTACGTGCTAGTTGCAGGTCTTTCATGGTGTTTTCATGGTGGAGATGGTGGTCGCTTCAATGGTTTTTTGGGTGAAACTGATTGACTTATCTAACTTTTTCCACAATAGCTTTGATCATGTGAAATTATGAATTAAAATAATGTAGCATAGGAAAATTGAAATGGTCATAGAAAGAAGATAAGGGAAGGGTGTTTCAAAAGTGGTTCCAATGTCCAATCTCGAAGATGAATAAATTGGCGAGGTTTAATAGTGTGTGAAAATATGAACGTTGGAAAATAGGAAAAAATCTTTTAATGGGAGTAATTTTTGGTGAGGATTATATTCTTCCATGTAAAAGAAAAATTAAGAAGATTTTATGGATATTGAAAGATTTAACCAAGTTTAAAAATTTAAAATTTGAACTCAATATATTTGAGTCTAAATGAATTCTACTAAAAATATATAAAAAGAGTAACTACTAAATTACTACGTAAAAGAAAATATTATATCGTAACTCAATAATTATATTTTGTAATCAAAAGTCATTCAACAATATTTACGATAATACGAATAATAACTTTAAAATATTTTCTCAAGTATTTATAATATATATATATATATATATATATATATATATATATATATATAAGAAAAATACAAAAGAGTGAGTAAATAAAATAAAATACTTTTGCAAGAGAAGAATGTAACAATAATAATAATAATAATAATAATAATAACAATACAAATAATCATAAAATAGTACTAAAATAATGCGAAGAATATTTAATAACACAAAATTTTGTTAAAAATAGGTAAAAATAGCACTTTTGGCCTTGTGAACAAAATAAACGCTCGAATGAGTAAAAATGACGAAAAGGAGGGACAAAATTGGGTGTCAACAGCTGCCGATGAACACTATAGGAACTGGAGCCAACTAAGCTCAAAATATATAATTTTTCCAATCCGTAGATGCTACTGATACTTGGGTCATCCAAAGAATGTAACAAGGAATTCACAGCTGATGCCACAAGCCCCCAAAGGTAGTACTGTAAATGGCCACTGCCTCGAACTCTTACTAGAAGGAATCCTGGACTCGAATTCATCTAAGAAAATGCCACTGCACTCTGTAGTCGGTCGAATCAAGTCACTAATGCACAAACCAAAGCAAACCCTCAGTCGTCACCTCAGTCAGCTACTAGTACAAATATATATGATCAATGAGCCATCTCCCTCCTTTTTGAAACCACACGAAACCCTTTCTAAAGATACTCTAAACTTGACAAACTCTTTCCTAGAAGATCTTTCCCTTAGCTCCTACAACACCACTAGTAACAATCGATAAGGCAGGAAAAAGAATAGGCCAAATGCCCAACTCAACCAGAATACTACAATCAAAACTCAACTGCAATGCTATAGTCAAACTCAACCACAACAGGAACTGAGGAAAAGAAGGAAAACAACTCATATACCTGCCAACTTCCAAAACCAACCAAAATAATAAGGGTTGACAATAACACCTCGGAAAAAGCAAAACCATCTAGTACCCACTGGCACAACCAATACCACTCCTTAAGACAAGAAAATTTCCCTCGGTACAAAACCACCAGTACCATACCACACAACCAGAAGGACTTCTAGCAATGCTAGATAATGGTCTAGGCAACAACCACCCAAGACTGCTAGAAGAAAGGACTCAAACCAATTCTAGAACCACAACAAAAATGGAATTAAAGCCAACTAGACCTAGCCATGAGTCACAACTCCAGGTAGTCACCTCTTAAGCATAACACACCCCATCCACTACTAAAAAGGAATAGCCTATCGAGAAATTACATGCATAAACACTACAACTCAAATAATAATGCTACCAAATAAAAAACATGTAAGCATATAAGCATACACATGAAAGAGGGATAGATTTGTATTGCAAACAATGCCAGCACTAGCTAATGGTAACAAAAGCCATACCTGTAGCAACGATATCGAGAATCTCCACCTCTGGCCTACCAAGAGGGGCATCAGACTATCGGTGCTTATTATTGGACTGAGTAGTCGATGTTGAAGGCTCAATCATTCCTCATTGGGGACAATCTCTAAAACAGTGACCAATCACCCCAAAACTATAACAACACAAGGAAGCCCTGCTCTGACGCATGGTGCTTGTTGACTCTGGACGAATACCTGAACCACCTGGTTGAAAGCCACCTCTAACCATCTGGAGACCACCCCTACTACTATGCACAATACCTCTAGCTGCTTGGGGACCACCCCTACTACCCTGCACACCACCTCTAGCCGGTGGCACTAGAACCCTAGGAGATAAAACATGTGGACCCTGCTGACTAGAAGGTTCAATTGTAGGGCAATCCCTAGAAAAGTTCCCACACTCACCGCAGTGAAAACAAGCCTTACCGGATGAAGTCTGATGGGAAGATCTTAATGAACCTGACCAACCATCATGACCTACATACCCTAAATGTAAACCTCGAGAAACCTGACCTGTACCATGTCTACTCTACTCATCATGCTCTGTACAACCACCCTCTGAAACTTATAGAGCCACTAAAACTATTATTCTAGATAAAAAACAATGAAATCAATCTCTAGCAGAGAATCCCCTACCTCGAGTCTGAGAACCTTTGAAACTGCCATGACAATGATACCTTTTAGCACTACCTCTATAAGCCTCGTGAAATAACCACTAAATAGCCCAAGCATGATTAACGACCTGAATATAGGTAGTCTAAACTGTAACCAAGTGCTCTTTCACCAAATGGAGCGATGAAATCAATCCTTCAAGAAGACCCTGAAGTTTCTTAAACTCTATAAGCACAGACATATGAATGCGCCGAATTACCTCGTGAAACCTTGCCTCATATTCCAAACCCGACATACAACCTTGCTGAAGACCTGGAACCTTAAATCTAACTGAAAAAGCTCTCAAAGAATCGGGTATTTCCCCAACCTGTGGTACTAAAACACCCACAGAAGGACTCAGAGTCCTAGCCACAGTGTCCTGGAGAATTGGGTAGTCATAAATCCTATTGGAGGTTAGACTGGCCCTAAACCCCCTAACTGATGTAGTATTCTCTCATTATGAGATCCCAGTGTTGGAGGAAGCACTGAAGCAACAGACACAAAAGCCTCAACAACACCCGCTATCATACTCGTCCTAGGCATCTGAGAAGGAATAGAACAACAAAGTTTTAGAAGTCAATATATCCAGGAATGCACGATAAGGTGCCAATAATATGGAACTTTTCCTAACAAGTCCTTATAGCCTCGTGCAGATAGGATATGAACATTATTGTATCGATCCACGAGACTCTACTTAGACACTTGCTCTTGTACCAACGACACTGGAGAACCTAGAGCTTTGATACCAACCTGTCATGACCTAATTTCTCAGGTCAGATCACACTTACAACCCCTAGTAGGCGAACTAATTCTCGTAGACCAGAATGATTAGTAATCGTCTACTACCTAAACTAACACACATAATAAGCAAAAATAAGTGGAAGCAAATACAAAATTAGAATAACACGGAAGCAAACAACTTGAATATAAATATACACAAGGAAACTACACCAACCCAAAGACCTGATATCGATAGTACATAAGCTTCTAATAGAATACAAGTGCTAGAAATAACAAAATAGTAAATACAACTATCTCCGAATAAATAAAAAGTAACAGTACCAAGAGATGAGATGTGGTCAATCCCCAATCGGTAAGAGCTCACTCTAGTCTCAAATATCCAAAGATGCACGAGTCTCCACGCAATCAATGGTGAAAACTCACACTAATATCTGCATCAGAAAGATGTAGAAGTGTAGTATGATCACCAAATGCTAAGCAATGGGTACCTAGTAGGCATTATCTGCCGACTGAGCGCATATAAGATATAAAAATAGTAAATAGAAGATAGAAAAGAAGCACTCATAGAAGCAATAGAGAAAGCACATGGAAACTAGCACGGATAGAAGTCAACAAGAATTACAAACATGCAATTCTAGCCACAGAGGAGATATATATAACACAGAACATAAGCGAAGGAAGAAGAACGCACTTGGAGTACTTGCAACAATAATATATATAAAGATAGAGCTTGGAAAGATGATGGTATATCAGTAACGACAAGTAAAAGGGAAAGAAGGGAAGCAGTTAAACATACTCAAGCTAGAACCAATATACTTAACAAAATCATTCTAAGAACCCAACTTGAAGATAAGAACAGACAAAAATCAGCCTAACAAGTACAACCCCAGGATGGAAATAACTATGCCATAAAGAACTAAAAGCCACTAATTAGCACCACAATAAAGGATAGAATCTGCCACCCAAAACTGCTCAGAAGGCCACATAATTAGTGCCTCAACAATATAAGACCCACTAATCCATCACTGATTAAGAATCCAAATAATCAAAACCTCAACAGGCTAGAATCCACCAATAATCGAAGGGCATAACAAGCTCTAGAATAAGACATAAGTAATATAATATACCTATAGTCTCAAAGGGCACCCATGCACTCGAGGAACACAATCAAGTGAAAACAAACCATCCAACATTCCATACTACCGGAGTAAACACTAAGCACACAACAAACAAGGGTGAAATTTGAATGAAATATGCATGATGTGATATGATGGAACTGGTGCAATTGTAACCCTGTATGCACCTCCTCCATCACCTTAAGGCCTAATAGAAGGACCCATAGTGGGACGTACCCGCTATAACTCAATTGCACCGTATACCTCCCCTCCAACACACTCAGCACGTGGCCCCTGGTCTGGACTGGTAGGGCTTATGGAGGTCCTCTACCACATACATTAAAGAATGTGAAAATCTCAAAGTATAACTGCTTGGAGTGTATCCGGGTCAAAATCAATGGTCAAAATCTCATAGTACGTGCCCGAATTTGATTTTGGTTTAAATCAATTGTAGTAATCTCAATACCCAGTCAAAGGGTGTCCGGAGTATATCCGGGTCAAAATCAGTGATCAAAGTCCAAACAACCCTTATAAAGGGTACGTGGAGCATATCCGAGTCTAAATCCATAGTAAAAATATGTCTACCACTACAGAATAGCTGAGTCAAGTATCAATGAGAAAACTAGTTATAAAATCATCATAATATCTTCTTTACTCCAAGAAGATCCATAAAATCAGTTCCAAATTCTTTTTATAACCATTTATACTAAAAATGAGCGCTCGAGGCCATGTAAAATTTAGAAAACTAGTTAAAGTAGGCTCGAAGCCAAAATAGTAGTAAGACATGCAGAAAATCTTTTGCATGAATGATATGCTCGCAAATAATAGATTATCCCAATGGCTTACAAACAATCTATTGGCCCTACATAGGCATAATCTGATCTACAACATAGATATCCAGCCTAACATTACATCACGATGTCTGGGACTTGAAGACATTCCCAAATATCCCACCGTCTATGATCCAAAGGCTTATACAAAGACCACACATAGCCACAAAGGTAATGTTGCAATACTAGATCAAATACAACAATCAACATAAGAAATAAATGGATCAAAGAGATGGGCAAGGTATGGGGTACCAACCTAGAATAACTTACCCAAAGATACTAATTAGTGAAATTATAACCTATATACACAAAATCTAAGGTAGGGAAAGCCATAACCTACCTATCGTCCAACGACTAGCTGCAGAAACTACGTAGTCCAAGCTTGAACTGCTATGAGAATCCCTGAAATACAAACAGACTATAAAAATAATATACTACTTAGCAAGATGAAGCCAACAGTACCCATAATGCTAAAAACATAGCCGGGTTGAGATCAGTGTCACAAGAGGGCCCACAACCTAAAATTGAAACCAAAAAAGTGCACAATGATCCCAACACTCCCATGAATGCATGCTCCAAAATTGAGAAGATTTAGCCAACAAAAAGGTTTCAAAAAATCCCGCAAACTAAGAGGATTAAAGAGGAAAATTAAAGAATAAAACCAAAATAAAAGGGAAGAATTCACCTACCACGATGGGAGGAAGCACCCTACTGAATGAATTCCATAAACCCACGAGCATGCATACCCAAAATCTAGCAACTACAACCATAAATTTACCCAAGATCAAGAAGGTTCATCAATAGAGGTTAACAATGGAGAAGAAGATTCTAGGGAAGCAGAAGACTTACCAAGTGATAAGGGAAGCAAGATTTTATCCCTAATTGGTGAATTCCCGAGCCAAGAACTGATTTGAGAACAATTTATGAGAGGTAAATCAGTTTGGAGTGAGAGGAAATAAGAGAAGAGGTCTGAAAAATCGAGGAGGAGGATTTATATATGCCTGGTCATAGGATGGCGCCATTGGCACTGGAAAGGTGCTGTTGGCGCTAAAAATAGGAGAGACGGGTGACATTATTGGCGCTAGAAAGGCACCATTGCGTAGGAGAGTTCAAATGTGTGCACGCATGATCACACTACAAGGGAACCATCGATGCTGGCTGGTGGGCGTAGGTCCTAGGTACTATTACACTGGCATGGCACCATATGCGCTGAAGGCATTGGCAGGCTAGCGCGATCATACTACCTAGGCACCGTTGGCGCTGCACACCTGCCTATTGCAAAAAACCAGCAGAAAGTAAAACTTTAATGGGGTATTTAGGGCATAATTGAAACCCGATACTCATAAACCAAACATACTATTAGAGTAGAAACAGTATTCTAGACTCAACAGAATTAAGGAAACTTCAATACGAGGTCATTTCAGAGGAATGTTGACCCAAGTCAATATTAGCTAAAACCAACCGAACACCTAAAATGAGCCCTGCTCATCCAGGACTTAAACCAACCACCTACCTAACCCAAACTTAACATTATGGAGCTAACAACGCTGACGAAATTTCTATTTGAGGTCATATTCTCCAAATGTTTACCAAAGTCAACCTTACAAGCCCAATTAGCCTTAAAACACTGAACGAGAGAGAGTTCTAAATTTAAAATCTCCCGGATACCGATCAAATGTCTAACTAGACCAAAGTCCATTCTCCAGAGCTAACAGAGCTGTCAGAATTAAATTCTGAGCATGATTACTAAGAATGTTGATTGAAGTCAATGATTTCCTAAGTTAAAGCTCTAAAATAGGGAAATGACCATAAAGATAAAACAAATAGCCCAGGCACTGAACTACCAATCCCAGTAAGAAATAAATGACTTTGGACCAGTACATGCAAGCTCTAATAGTACAAAGAAGGCAAAAACACATGAATGACCAGAAGGGTCATTACATGCCACCAGACTGAGATATTGATTTTTGCATTAACTTAGTGCCAAATACGCATCCTATCTATCTATAGTAGTGCACCAGTTGAATTGAGTAAGCTTAAGGCTTAGTTGCAGGAGCTATTGAGTAAGGGTTTTATTTATCTGAGTGCCTCCCCGTGGGGTGATCCAGTGCTCTTTGTTAAAAAGAAAGATGGAAGTCTGCGCATGTGTATAGACTATAGACAGCTAAACAAGGTTACTATCTATAACTAGTACCCTCTCCCTTTGCATTGACAACCTATTAGATCAGTTACAAGGGTATTCAACATTCTCTAAGATTGACTTTAGTTTTGGTACCATCAACTAAAAATCTGACCTTCTGATATTCCTAAGATTGCATTTTGGACCCGATACAGGCACTATGAGTTTCTTGTGATGTCATTCGAGTTGAGTAACACCCCAGCTACTTTTATGGTCTTGATGAATAAAGTATTCAAGCCATATCTTTACTCCTTCTTCATAGTCTTTATTTATGATATTCTTGTATACTCTAATGATGATAAGAAGCATGAGGATCATCCTAGGATTGTATTGGGACTGCCAAAAGAGAAGGAAATGTATGCAAAGTTTTCAAAGTGTGAGTTCTGGATTATCTTCAGTGTCCTTCCTAGGGCATATAATTCTGAAAGATAGGGTGATGGTAAACCCATTTAAAATAGAAGAAGTTAAGAATTGGGCCACTTTAGTGACAGAAGTCTATAGTTTTGTGGGGTTGGGTAGCTACTATCACCGGTTTGTTAAGGAGTTTGCATCCATTGCTACTCACCTGACTTTCCTGACTCAGAATGATGTGCCATTTGTTTGGTCAGAAGAGTGTGAAGAGAGCTTCCAAAAGCTCAAGACCTTGTTGACCACTGCTCCCATCCTCGCCTTGCCGGTTAAAAGTAAGGACTTTATTA
The DNA here is from genome assembly GCA_003996215.1 of Jaltomata sinuosa. NCBI lineage: Eukaryota > Viridiplantae > Streptophyta > Magnoliopsida > Solanales > Solanaceae > Jaltomata > Jaltomata sinuosa. The sequence continues at coordinate 79,689 of QJPP01004691.1, forward strand.
TTTATTGTGATGCCTCACGGTCTAATTTAGGTGTTGTGTTAATGCAGGAACACAATTTCATTGCCTATGATTAGAGACAACTCAAAGTGTGTGAGAAGAATTACCGTACTCATGACTTAGAGTTGTCTACAGTGATATTTTCTCTCAAGATTTGGAGGCACTATTTGTACGGGTTCCAAGTGAAGTGTTCACAGAACACCATATTTTGCAGCATGTCTTCACTCAGAAAGACTAGAACCTAAGGCAACAAAGGTGGATGGAATTACTTAGAGATTATGAAATCAACATCTTATACCATCCGAATAAAGTTAATGTGGTGGATGATGCAGTGAGCAGAAAGACTGACAGTATGGGTAGCTTGGCCTGCCTAAATATTGCTAGATGACCATTGGCTAGAGATATTTAGGATCTGGCTAACATCTTCATGACGTTCAGAGTTTTTGAAAGGGGTGACTTACTAGCATATGTAGAGGCGAGGTTCTCTTTCCTCTAGTAAATCAAAGGTAAGCAGTTTGAGGTTAGGTCAAGGAGACTATCATTAATGATGAAGGTTTTTTAAGGATCAAAGGGCAAGTTTGTGTGCCCCGTGTTGAGGAGTTGATTTCCACCATTCTTGTAGAGGTTCACAATTTGAAGTATTCTATACATCCTGGTGTGACTAAGATGTATCGAGAACTGAAGCAACATTATTGGTGGGGTGGAATGAAGAAGGACCACCCCTGGCGGGTGTGGCTCTGCCCTTACAGCTGCCTCTGCGTCTGACTGTAGGACCTGCGGCTGGGATCACTGGTCTTGATCCATTGTTCCTTGTGTTAACCATCCGCGGACAGAATAGTGAAAGAGTCATATACCAATTTGTATCGCCAGATACCAATTGGAATCAAGTTATAGCACGAAGGAAAAATGAAGAAATAGTTTTCCTAAAGTCTTATAGCCTCCTAAATAAATGTACGGACGTCTCCACACCATTCTGTAAGACTCTACTAGACCTATTTTAGTACTACGAGATCAACGAACCTAGGGCTCTGATACCATCTTTGTTACGACCCATAATACCGTGAGGGGCATACACCCAACCCCCAGGCAAGAGAACAATCAACGACCCCGAACTTAACCATCTTAACAACTCAAAACCAGTGTGCAATAAAATCAACTTGCAATTCAAAAGCAATCCCAACTATAAAAAAAATAACCTGTGGAAAATCCCCTAGAACCTGAAAGTCATCGTACCAAAATACTACCAAATGTCTAGAGTACAGGGATGCAACCCCAAAAAAAATCAAAGTCTAAGCCCAAAATAAGTGGGCTATAACTGAAATGAAAGAGACCAAAGTAGCTCGATCAAAGTAGGTCACCCTTGATGTCTGGAAGCACTGGGACTACAAGTGAGGTCGCGTGTCAGCCACTAGAAGATTTCCTGTACTCACAAAAGAAAAGCAAGTGCAGAATCAGTAAGCAACCACCGTGTACTGATAGGATCATCAGCCAGTTCCAAATAGGCAATATATGAACAGTACAATAGTCAAGTAAATGTACAAGAAATATGTAAACAAGCTAACAAGCATCCCTAGACGACAAGTCTCTTCCTAGATTGTCCCCACATATAACCCACTTTCATAACCATGATCAACAATCAACAATAACAAATAAATATACCTATTTACATATCCGGACACACCCTGGGATCCCTCTAAACAATACCTAAGTGTTAAACATGCAATCTGGTCTACGCCAAGACCAAACTCACAAATCAATAATAATAACCCGACCTCTCAAGGACCATATGCAATATCACAAATAAAAAATACAACCCGGTCCACTCATGGAACCAAAATAAAAATGCACAATACAATTAAGTAAACCCGTACAGGCGTGGTACCCGAGCCAACCAGTTAGTATCCCGTACTAGGCGTGGTATCCGAGCAAACTGTTAGTTATCCTATACTAGGCATGGTACCTGAGCCAACCGAATGTCACACAAAATCCACAGTCACAAACAATGAACAATCTAACTTGTAAACCAATAAGGAATAACACCTAGTTCAATTCACAAGACTGATAATAGGACCCTTAGACATTCCTAAATCATTCCTTAAGCATGCAACTAATACAAAACTTATACAAAAGTACACAAACATACAATACATATAGGAACCAATAACCATCACCTACCTAGAAATATTCCAAGCTCTATTGAACCGGATCTTTCCCCTTTCAGGATCCCTTGCTTGTTCTTGGTCTAGAAACAAATATGCATGAACCATAATCAATTACTGACCCAAAGGTATCCGAATTATACAAAATCCCAATCCCAGGCCAACCTATGATCATTTAACCCATTCTAGGGCTTTTCCACCATTAATTCACCTAAATTCATCATTTTACATATACCTTTAGAGAATTATGGCTAAGTGATCATTACCCATCATCAATAATCAAAATCCAAGAACCCTAGCACCCTAGAATTCTCTTTTTCCCCGGATTCTTACATACCTAGGTCATTCCAAACCTTTCCCAAGTCTACCCCTAGAAATTCTAAAGCGTAGAAAGATAGTAGGGAGGTTGAGGAGTAGAAACCTTACCTTTAGGATGAAAAATGGTGTAAAACTGATGGAAATTGCCCTAAATCACCCTCTTCTTCTTCCCAAACGTCTTTGTTGAAAACTGACTATTTTGGGGAAGTTTCTGCAATAAATCCCATCACGCTCCGCTATAGCCATCCGTTCCGCTATAGCGGTACCACCATAACAGAGTCGACTGCTATGATAGAGGCTGACCGATGTTAACTTCCGCTATAGCGATATTTTCCCTGCTACAGTGGAGGTTCCTATGGCGGTGTGTCAACTGCTACGATAGTTGACATGGAACAGAAAGTCATAAAGTCCCTTAAATTGCCCCATTTTACAAAACATTTATTTTCCTGATATCCCGGAATAACCTCTTCACGTCAACTTCAATACCGGGAGTTCTACTTACCCGACTTTGATTCCAGAAAGTCCCCCGGACTCCATTATGTCTTAGTAAATGGAAAATTAGCTCAAATCAAAACACTTAACCCAAATTCTTACCCAGATTGCCCTAGACTATACCTCGCTCCAAAACTGGCCAAGACTAGCCTAGCTCCGAATTTCAAACTCCCAAACCTGGAGTTTTCTAACTCTAAAAATTGGCACGAATGGTTTACCCATAACAACAGACCCAGTAGTTACAACATATACTAATTTACCCATCATTCATCCCCGAACGATCAAACCTAAAAATATGAAAAGTAAAGAGCATAAAAAGTAGTACCTGTATCCTCAAACAAGTGAGAGTACTTGTCCCGCATGTCCTTCTCGGTTTCCCAAGTGGATTTCTTAACCGGACGATGCTTCCATTAAACCTTTAACATACTGATCACCTTTGTCCTAAATTTTTGGACATCTCGATCAAGAATCACAACCGGCTTCTCTTCATAGCGAAGATCCTTATCAATTAATACTTAATCCCACTTGATGATGTAGTCCCCATCCCCATGGTATCTCTTCAGCATGGATAAATGAAATACAGGATGGACACCCGACAAACTGGGCAGCAGTACTAATCTGTAAGCCACTGGCCCTACAATGTCAAGAACTTCGAACGGTCCGATGAACAGAGGGATGAGCTTGACCTTCTTGCCAAAACACATAACTCCTTTCATTGGCGACACTTTCAACAATACATTTTTACCAACCTAGAAATCCATGTCCCTTACCTTGCGATCCACATATTCTTTCTGCCTACTTTGGGCTGCTAGCAACTTGGTCTGAATGCCTCTTACTTTTTCTTGTGCTTCCCTTACCAAGTCCACGCCCAAAAGCTTTACACCGCCTTCCTCAAACCACCCTATAGGTGATTTACAACCCCTCCCATATAGGGCCTCGAATGGTGCCATGTCGATACTGGAGTGGTAGTTGTTATTATACAAGAACTCGCACAATGGTAGAAATTGGTCCCAATGACCCCCAAAGTCAATCACACATTCTCTCAGCATGTCCTCTAATACTTGAATCGTCTTCTCTGACTAACCATCAGCCTCAAATCCATGTACATATTGGTTACACCCGGATGAATCAAATACCGTGAGCCATGAACCTCTGCTAACACTTTATGAATGATTCATCAACTCAAGGAACACAAATCCTTAATTTAAAATTTAACACACTGCCAGAATCCAACATGTCACCCCCAGACTCTTTTGATATGGCCTTGCTCCGAAGCCTGCTCAACTACGAATCCTGAAATTATTTGGTCTTTATCTCTTCTATGAATGTGTATTTGACCTCAATACTAGCCAACATTCCACCCTTTTCTAAGATACCCAAGTGCATGAAACTAGATTCAAAGGCCTAAATCTTTCTTGCTACTGGTCGCTTGGATACCCCCAAATAATCCAAACTGCCCATGCTAACTGCCTTCCGGCTCAATGCATTTTACACCATATTAGCCTTACACGGATGGTACTGAATGGTCATATCATAGTCCTTTAACAACTCCATCCACCTTCTCTGCCTTAGATTCAAGTCCTTCTGATTGAAAACATGCTGCAAACTGCAATGATCAGTGAACACCTCACACTTGACACCATAAAGATAGTGTCTCCAGATCTTGAGTGCAAACACTACCATTGCCAACTCTAAATTATGGGTTAGATAATTCCTCTCATGAACATTCAGCTTCCTGGATGCATAGGCTATCACATTCCTATCCTGCATTAACACATTACCCAAACCTGAATGTGAAGCATCATAAAAAATAATAATGTCCTTACCTTCAACCGGCAAAGACAAAATATGAGCCGTGGTCAGAAGTGTCTTGAGCTTTTGAAATCTCTCCTCGCAATTGTCGAAGCACACAAACGGTACCTCTTTCTGAGTTAGCCTTGTCAAGTGAGTAGCAATATATTAAAAGTCCTTAAAAAACCTACGATAATAGCCTGCGAGCCCAATAAAACTCTTTACTTCGGTCACAGAGCTAGGCCAGACCCAACTCTTGACTATCTCAATCTTCTGGGGATCAACCATCACCCCCTTTCTGACACCACATGCCCAAAGAATGCGACCGAAGTCTACCAAAATTCACACTTGGAGAACTTCACATAACGTTTCTAGCGCCTCAACATTTCCAACACAATACGGAGATGTCTGGCGTACTCCTCCCTACTCTTTGAGTAGATCAAAATATCATCAATAAAAATGATGAAGGACGAATCCAAATAAGCTTTAAACACCCCATTTATCAAACTCATGAATGTTGCCGGCGCATTAATCAACCCAAATGACATCACTAAGAACTCGTAATACCCATACTGAGTTTGAAAAGTAGTCTTAGGAATGTCCTCGAGCCTAATCTTCAACTGGTGCTACCCTGACCTCAAGTCAATTTTTAAGAAAACAGATGCACCCTGTAACTATTCAAACAAATCATCTATACAGGGTAAAGGGTACTTATTCTAGATGGTCACCTTATTCAACTAGATGTAATCTATGCACATCCGCATACTACGATCTTTTTTCTTCATAAACAAGACCAGAGCACCCCAAGGTGAAGTACTGGGATGGATGAATCCCTTATCTAGGAGTTCATGAAGCTGAGTCTTAAGTTCCCTTAACTCTGCCGGAGCCATACGATATTGAGGGAAAGAAATTGGGCGAGTGCCCGGCTCCAAGTCAATACAAAAATTGATATACCTGTCCAGAGGTATACCAGGCAAATTTGCTGGGAATACCTCTTGAAACTCTAAAAAAACTGGAACATACTCAATAGATGGGGACTCCACATTGTCATCCCAAATATGAGCCAAAAAGGCTAGACACCCTCTCCCCACTAGCTTCCTAGCTCGAAACAAACGATATTATCTTGGCCGGCTTAGGCCTGTACACACCTTCCCACTGTAGCCTATCCTTACCTGGAATCTCTAGAGCCATAGTCTTGGTATTATAATTCAACACAACATGATTAGGGGATAACCAAGTCATGTCCAAAATGACATCAAAGTCTACCATATCCAGAATTATCAAGTCTACCCAAATATGCAACCTCACAAATACAACAGAACAATTATGATAGACATGAGTCACAATCATGGACTCTCCAACCGGGGTGGAAACATGGATATGGAAATCAAAGATCACAAATCAAATGCAGACCTAAAGCAAAATTCACAGATACATATGAATATGTAGAACCTGGGTCAAAAAGCACGAAATCTATCCTATTACAGACTAGAATGGTACCTGTGATCACCGCGTCTGATGCCTCAGCCTCGGACCTTCTTGGAAATGCATAACACTAAGCTCAGTCATTAATCCGAGATACTTCCTTGGCTGGATATGCCACACCTCTGCCTGCACTGTCGTTCCCTCTGTCTTCTCAACCTCCCTGAAAGTTACCTCGCCCACCTTGTGGATGACCTCTAGCATAATCACCTCTACCTTCCGAGACCACGGCCTTAGATTGATGCTGAACCTGATTAACATTGTGCCTATGAGGGAACTCACTCTTAAAGTAGCCCAGATCACCACAGTGGAAATAACCACGATCAAGTGTAGGCCTGCTGGCAGATGTGTAAGAAGCTTCCTAGCCTCTAGGAGCTGAAAACTGCTGATTTGCTCTCAGATGACCACCTGTAGCAGTTGGCAGAGCTCACTGAATAGGAAGGGCTGAGTATAGCTGCTGATTATGGCCCATGGAGTATGAGACACTGAAGTTTCCATCATTTCGAGGCTTCTTGGCGAACACTTTAGCCTGCCCCATTTGCTTGACCCCTTCTAACTTCTTAACATAATCTATTACCTCATTTAAGCCCTTCCCTGCTGAAGTTATGTACATAAATAATACTTGCAAATTGGTTTTCAAGCCCTTCACAAACTGTCAAATCCTCTCCTCCTCAAACCCTAACAACTGCGTAGCAAAATGAGACAAGGCATGAAACTTTGCCTTATAAGTAGAGACCGATATGCTACCCTATTCCAGATTCAAGAACTCATCCTTTTTGCTATCTCTAAAAGTAGGTGGTACATACTTCTCTAAGAAGAGAGCATGAAACTCCTCCCAACTCAATGGAGGCAAGGTCGATGGTCAACATTCCACCTGAGACCTCCACCATTGTTTAGCATCACCCTGAAGCTGAAATGTAATGAACTCAACCCCATGCTATCGCACGATACCCAGCTTGTATAACCTTTCATAGCAATCAAAGATGAACTCATAAGCATCTTCCTTATCAGTACCCTGAAACATAGGAGGTTTCAGTTTGAGGAACTTAGTCAGCATCTCATGTTCATTCCCTGTCATTACTGGGCCTAGCATTAGCCTGAAGAAGTCACTAGTGCCTGAATCTGCATCTATCCTAGGAGCCGTAGTAACTGCTAGTTGAGTGCTCAGATCCTGATCTGCAAATCCCGCGGGGGTGGCTCCGGCACCAACCAAACCACTCAGAAAGTTCCAAACCTGCCGAAATACTTCGGGTGTCATAGGGGGAAGGCCTGCACCTCTAGTCGGTGCTGCCTCCTCCTGTGCCCCTCCATCCTCAACAACAACTTCCACTTCTTTGAAAACCTTTTCCTGAGGTGGGGGGGGGTTCCTTCTCGCTCTCCTACCGCCTCTTGAGCTCCACCCCTAGTGGGTGAGGCTCTGCCCCAACCTCTGCCCCTACCCCTGCCTCTGCCTCTGACTGCCGGACCCACGACTGGGACCGCTGGTCTTGCTCCATTGTTCCTTGTGTTAACCATCTATGAATAGAAGAGTGAAAGAGTCATATACCAATTTGTATTGTCAGATACCAATTAGAATCAAGTTATATCATGAAGGAAGAATGAAGAGATAGTTTTCCTAAAGACCTATAGCCTCTCTAAGAAAAGTACGGACGTATCCGCACTGCTCTGCAAGACTCTACTAGACCTTTTTTGGTAGTATGAGATCAACGAACCTAGGGATCTAATACCATCTTTGTCATGACCCAGACTGCCGTGAGTGGAACCCACCCAATCCATCGGCAAGCAAACCATCAATGACCCCGAACTTAACCATTCTAATAACTCAAAACCCGTGTGCAAGAAAATAAACTAGCAATTCAATAGCAATCCCAACTATCAAAAAAATAACTTGCGAAATATCTCCTAGAACCTGAAAGTCATCATACCAAAATACTACCAAATATCTAGAGTACGGGGATGCAACCCCAAAACAAACCAAAGTTTAAGCCTGAAACAAGTGTGCTATAATTGAAATGAAAGAGACCAAGGTAGCTCGATCGAAGTAGCTCACCCTTGATGTCTGGAAGCAGTGGGATTACAAGTGAGGTCGCATGTCAGCCGCTGGAAGATTTTCTATACTCACAAAAAAAATGCAAGTGCAGAATCAGTACACAATCACCGTGTACTGGTAGGATCATCAGTCAATTCCAAATAAGCACTATATGAACAATACAATAGTCAAGTAAAAGTACAAGAAACATCTAAATAAGCCAAGAGGTATCTCTAGACTACAAGTCTCTTCCTAGATTTTCCCCACAATTAACCCACTTTCATAACCATGATCAACAATCAATAATAACCAATAAAATATACTCATTTACATATCCCAGACCCACTATGGGATCCATCTTAACAACACCTAAGTGTTAAACATGCAACCCCGGTCTATGCCAAGACCAAACTCATAAATCAATAATAATAACTCAGCCTATCAAGGATCATATGCAATATCACAAATCATAAACACAACCTGGTCCACTCATGGAACCAAAATCAAAATGCACAATACAATTAAGTAAACCCGTACCAGGCGTGGTACCCGAGCCAACCAGTTAGTATCCCATACTAGGCATGGTACCCGAGCAAACTGTTAGTTATCCTGTACTAGGCATGGTACCTGAGCCAACCGAATGTCACAAAAATTCCATAGTCACAAATAATGAACAATCTAACTTTTAAACCAATAAGCAATAACACCTAGTTCATTTCACAAGACTGATAACAGAACCCTTAGACATTCCTAAATCATTCCCCAAGCATGCAACTCATACAACACTTAGACAAAGGTACACAAACATACAATGCATACAAAAATCAATAACCATCACCTACCTCAAAAATATTCCAAGCTCTATTGAACTGGAGATTTTCCCTTTTCAGGATCCCTTGCTTGTTCTTGGTCTAGAAATAAATATGCATGAACCATATTCAATTACTGACCCAAAAGTACCCAGATTATACAAAAACCCAATTCCCAAGCCAAGCTATGATCATTCCACCCATTTCCGGGCTTTCCCACTATTAATTTACCTAAATTCATCATTTTTACGGATACCTTTAGAGAATTATGGCTAAGTGATCATCACCCATCATCAATAATCAAGACCCAAGAACTCTAGTACCCTACAATCCCCCTTTTCCCCAGATTCATCCATTCTTAAGTAATTCCAAGCCTTTGCCAAAGTCCACCCCTAGCAATTCTAAAGCATAGGAAAGATAGTACGAAGGTTAGGGAGTAGAAACCTTACCTTTAGGATAAAAAACAGTGTAAAACTGATAGAAATAGCTCAAAATTGCCCTTTTCTTCTTCCAAAATGCCTTTGTTGAAAATTGGTTATTTTAGAGAAGTTTTTGCATTAAATCTCATCACGCTCCGCTATAGCAGTCCGCTCCACTACAACGGTACCATCATAGTAGAGTCGACCGATATGGCGGAGGCTGACCGATGTTGACTTCCGCTGTAGCAGTATTTTCTCCGCTACAATGGAGGGTGCTATGGCGGTGTGTCAAATGCTATGACAGTTGACACAGAATAGAAAGTCATAACATCCATCAAATTACCCCATTTTATAATACACTTATTTTCTCGATGTCCTGGAATAATTCCTTCACGTCAACTTCGATACCGGGAGTTCTACTTACTCGAATTTGATTCTGAAAAGTCCCATGGACTCCTTTATGTCTTAGCTAACTAGAAAACTAGCTCAAATAAAAAAACTTAACCCAAATCCTTACCCGGATTACCCTAGACCATACCTCACTTCAAAAATGGCCGAGACTAGCATAACCCCAAATTTCAAACTCCCAAACCTGGAGCTTTCTAACTCTAAATATTGACACGAGTTGTTTACCCATAACGATGGACCCGGTTATTATAATTTGGTTATGACATTCGGTACTTAGATTCACTCTTGTATTCATGACAGTTGAGTCTTGGGATGTATTTTGGAGTGTACTATTTGATTTCATTTTGATTAAATTTGAATTGAGTTTTTATTAGTTATTCATCATGTTATTCTGCTAATTTTCCTTATTTTGAGTGGCTTGCATTTATTGAGTTAGGCTTACCTATCATAGTTAGGTTGGGGTAGGTGCCATCACAATCCTTGTGGGTTTTGGGTCGTGATAGTTTCCTTCAACTATTTTACATGCAGTACATGAATTCATGTACTTATACCATTTGGTGTTGCATCATTTAATGATGCAGACTCAAGTACTCAATCTCGTGACCAAATGTTTTGTTAGAATCTTCCCATCAGCTAGTGGTGGTTCTCGTTGCTTTCCGATTACTCTGCATTTTAGTTCAATAGCTTTTTTAGCTTAATAGATGTATGTCGGGGGCCTTGTGCTGGTAGTCAGTACTTCAGTCATTTTTAGAGGCTTCATAGATAGACAGTCAGACAGGCATTTCAGTTTTGACCATCGTGTCACCTTTCCATGAATTCTGGTATTATGATCTATGAAAGATGTGTGTTTAATAAGACTGGTCTCTTTAATATTGTTTATCACATTTTTGCTCATGTTTAGTTGTATGATCATGTTTCATGCCATGTTATGGGTATGCTCTGGTCAATAATGTCATCGGATGCCGATCACGTCCAGGGTGTAGGCTCGAAGTGTGGCACTAAATAATTAGTACTTAATAATAACGATTCAATATGTACAATATGATAAATTACCGATTGATTTTTGAACCAAACAAGTAAATATGGATATATATTTTTAATATAGTGGACAAATAAAAGTAGATGAAAGGAGTAATTATTATGACATTTTTCTTCAATATTATCTGTAGCTGACTACCTAATTAAATTCAACCGTGCATGTTTGTTGTTTTCTTTTACTTCCTTTATTTCAAAAAAATAGTGTTTTTACCTTTTTATTTTATTTCAAAATAAGTGGTGTTTCACTTAGTTAAGAAAATATTAATGATGTTCTTCCAATTTGACCCTTTAGTTAGATAAAGAGAGTGTTACATAACCAAGAAACCATTAAAAAACTACATTTATTTCAAGGTATTTATTAAGAATAAATTAGTAAGAATACATCTTACATTCTATGAAAGAGTACTTTTTTTAAGGGATATACCCAAACTAAAAATATCACTTATTTTAAAATGTAGAGAGTAACTTCTTAAGAGTTGATTTATTTTAAGTACTAAATTCTAGAAAGTTTGAACCAACATGGTAATGACGACCACAAAAAAAAACATGATAATATTAAATTTAGAAATAAATTAAGCTATAACCATTTATGTAATTATAAATACAATAATATATTAATTAAAATCTGGATAGATTAATATATTTTAAACTTTGCAATAACTATAAATCATATATTTTCTATAATTTTGGAAAGTCATCTTCAATTCTATGAACTCTTCAAATTTCAACATCCCCCATTGGCAGAATCTACGGTGAATGAGTTTAGGGTAGGCTTAATTTGATTAAAAATAAATAAATTATTGAATAAGTCAAAGGTCATAAGATTGAATATGAAGATATCAACTATTCAATAAAGTTTGGTTGTGAGATAGGTGACAAACTTGATTCATTAATCAAAATTAATAAACGTGTGTGTTTGAAAAGCTCAGTATAATTACTAGGGGAGGTAACTGTTCTATAGGAGTTATTTAGCAGTTTCTTTTATGCTTTTGACGTAATACTATTAGTCTAGTATAATAGGTAAGTTTAAAATTTAAAACCATAAATATGACCCAAAAAAGAAGAAGAATGATGTGCAAATATGATCCTTGTTTTACGTACTATCAAATGAAAATAAAAGAAGTACTTATTCACTCACTATTTATTAGATAATAGTTAACATAAAGACACCACCGTTTATACTCCATATGAGTAATACGGCATATTTATTTATGTCATAATATTTATTAACTCAAAAAGATGTTATTAAGGAGTGAAGAAATATAAATGACTAAGCTTGACTATGCCATTAGCCTTTGATTACTTTGAATGCCCCAATAAGTAGGATTCTAGTTCCATCATTGAAGTTGCCAATTAACATGATCGGAGCTTGAAGGATTCCGGTGCTAGGAATCAGAGTACAATTAGCATTAGCAAGTGGGAGCTTAACTATTGCAACACAATTAGTAGTTAAAGAAATAATGCCAGAAAAAATATTTATTATGGCTCAGAATATATCAGGTAATGAACTATGAATGATTCCCCCAGGACCTGTGACCAATTGAAGAAGGGTTGTGTTACCCCCATCACAAGAAATTCTGACATGTACTCCAACTATTCCAAAGGAATTTTCTGATATGGAGCACGGTAAGACTCCCAATATTGGTACACGAGGTACTGATACAGGTAATTGGCTATGGGCTATGGGACTAGAGGTGATGAAAAGCAATATAATGAGGCAAACAAGAGACAATTTTGAAAACATATCTATAATTTTTTTCAAGATTCAAATACTAGAAGACAATTAAAAGATAGAATTTTTTGTGTGTTCAGAGAGCTTTTGAATATCCCTTTTTATAGTGGTTAATTTACTTCATCCCACCCTAACCTCATTAATAAATAATATGAAAATATAAATAATGAAAATACCAAAGGAGTTTGATATTAAGATGATTGGAGAATGTATGTAGGTACATAGATATGTTGATAATTTTCATGGCTAAATGTTCAATAAAAACTTGTAATATTGTCCTCACATGAGATTTTATCGTGAGTTAGGTTGAAAGTGACCAAGTCGAAGATTGAGACCTTAGAGAATTGACTATCATAGGAAAGCAAGGAAAATTAATTTTTTTTAGGTGTGTTTGTTCATCATTCGAGAGGAATTTTTTAAAACTTTTGTGTTGTATTTGTTTTCTTGTTTATATATATATATGTATATATATAATTGACTTCACTATATAAAAACTAAATTTTTTCAAACACATAGTCTAAAATAAATTAAAATTTGAGCTTGCCATATTGAGATAAATTATTACTAAGTAAAGAAAAATAATTTTTACAGATATAATATAATGCACATTTAGCTCCAGGGATCCTAATACGACAGAAATGGTCAGCTGCAATTTATCTACCTTAGCTCATACCACATCTTAAATGATCATGGTCCCCTCATTTTGAAATATGAAAGTAGGCATTGTTACCATAGTTGAATAATCTGAGGCAAATTCAGAATTTAATGACTATAGGTGCCACTATATTTAATTCAAACGTACTAGTTCTGAAGGAGATTGAATTAGAGTGTACATTTTGTCATTTGGAATTTAATTGGTTCAGTTCAATTTGGTTTACTTCATTTGGAGTTATTCAGTTTGATTTACAAGATTTTGGTGCGTAAATAAATGTTGAAAAATAATCCTATATTTCAAAAAAAGTAAAATATGAAATCAATCCTTTGTCATTCATTGACATTTACCTCTTTTTATTGCTCATTAATCTTTTCTCTTCATTAGCCTCATAATTACCCTTTAATCCTTCACATTTATCACATAGATGTTGGTGGTTTTCAACTTGGTAATAGATGACTTCTTTCATCATCTATATAAAGTGAAGTAAGTCTTTCTTACTAGAAGAAGAGAGAGCAAGACAAAATCTTACTACCAATTTTCTATAAGTGTGTTGGGTTTTCTTTGGTTAATCATTGTTAGATTTTGACTCTTAGTTTTATACTAGATGAGCTTGTTGAATCCTGAAGAAAGTTGGTGCCCACTACTTATCTCAGGGACGAGGTCCTTAGAGCAATTCCACTCAAAGCAGTAAGTAAATTAACACACAAATTTAACGTGGAAAACTCCCTAACTCTAGGAGAAAAAAACCACGAACTCACTTTCACTAACTCTTCAAGTTTTATGATTACAACTCAATAATCAAAGGAACTAACTCTAGTACCTAACTCAAACAATAAACTCTTATTGTTTCAACTCACTCAAACTCTCTCTATCCAAGAAACCAAACCCACTTCTTGTTACAACTCTGGCAAACTCTCTTTCAAGAAGCCAAACCCCCTTCTTGCTACACGTCTCACAAACTCTCTCAAGAAGCCAAACCTACTTCTTGTTACAAGCCTCACAACACACACTTTGTGTTCTAACAATTACACAGGATTGAACTAAAAATGACTCTCTCTTTGTGTCTTCGTTTGAAAAGCTTGCTTGAGATGACTATTGCTTGAGAATACTCCTTTTCAGCTTTGTGCAATAGGTGGTTGAATTCTTCATAGATCCAATACTTTTATAGAGGTCTCAAGCTCTCTCCTCTTCTTGAAAGAAAAGGCCAATCCTTTACTTGTAGGAGTTGGTATCCACATGGAACAGTCCACTCCTTGTTGGATTTGGATGCGACTTCGTTCTTCTTTCTTCATACATTCGCCACCTTGTTGGATTTGGATGCGACTTCGTTCTTCTTTCTTCATACATTCGCCACCTTGGATCGTTCCTTGTTTCTTCACACGTTTTTCTCTCTCCTTGTTTGACTAGGATGCTACCTTTTATAGTTAGTTTCCATAAATATCTTTTTACCAAAAATAGATTTTGCCTCATTATCAAAACTTGTTTGACAAGGTTTTTAATTTCCCCCTTTTTAATGATGGCAAACTCTATCTTATTTTTGAAAAAAAACATGTAGCAGCGGTGAAAACCATTTTGGACATTTTGCACATAGCAACACTCAGGTGCACTCTTTTCACACTTATTACTTCAGTCTCAGCTTCATGGTGTCAAAGAGTTCCAAATTCATGTTGGGTGTTCTTCTATCTCACAATGTTAGGTGCTCACACAATTACATCAATTACAATAAGAAGCATAGAATGTTAGTTGCTCACATAATTAGATCAATTACAATAAGGAGCATAACACACACTTATTTCATCACACTTGATACCAGACTTATTTCTCACACTTATTTCATCACATTTGATACCACACTTATTTCTCACACTTATTTCATCACACTTATTTCTTACTCCTTTTGACATCATTAAAAAGTATAGCCAAGCATAGTCACATATCAGGCAGCTGAGCTTTAGGCATTCTTTTAACCATAAGCATGATGTAAGAGATATTAGACTAACAAGGAAGATATATCAGTGTAAGCAAAATTTTAAGCCATCCATTGTCCCAAAACAAAACATAACAAAATTAGTTACAAAATTTAAAAATTGTCTTGAATGAGAACCCAAAAAAGGTATTTATCAAAAAGGGAGGGGGTTAGAGTGAGAGAGGGACTGAGAAGGATTATGAGCCAGGCTTGGGAATGAGGTTCATGAGGGACTGAATGTTGTCAAAATGCTTTGTCTATTGCAGCATCATCTCAGTCCTCAAGGTGCCCACTTGATCTTGGGAGGCTGCCAGACACTCCTTCAGTCCAGCATTCTCCTTTTCTAACATGTCGATCTTTTCATGAGCAGCTTCTAGTTCTTATTGAGATTGGGTCATGGGATTTGAGTTCTTCTTCCTGGGGGCTGGTGCAACCAAGCAATCAGATTCTTCCAAAGTGTGAAGAGTGATTCTATCATTCTTAGAAGCTACAACTCCTTCCCCTAGAGGAAATTCAAAGCTCCTAAAGACTTCAGTCAATAGAAACCCATATGCCAATCTATGGGGGCTTATTTTTGGTGAGGTCACCCTTCCCATATGTTTGATCATGAGATTAGAAAGGTTGATCTTGTCATCATAATCCAGGACATTCATGATTCCCATATCTCTAAAGCTGTCCTCATTCCTTCTTCCTCATCTGGGCAGTATTTCCTTGTTCACAATCTCAAAAAGGAGCTTGTGATCAGGAGACATTTCATACTTAAACACCTTCCTGGGTATCCTCTTTTACTTACCTTGAGAAAACTTTTTGGTAAGGAGACACTCCTCATCATACTTCCACACATATTCCTCTAGTCCTTTAGATGGAACAACCAGAATTTCTCCCAGCTTAGCTGGATCAAACACAATCTCTACTCCCCTTACACTAGTGCTTACCACCTATCCTTCTAACATGATCAGGTTGGCATAGAATTCAACTGCCTCCTCTTTATGCATCAAGGATTTACTAGTACTAAACAGGTGGTCCCACCCTTGAAAATTTAGTTTGTTAAGAAATCTTTGAATGTGGGGGTTAGATATTACCTCTTCATCGAAACTTCTGACTTTTAGGAACAACTGTGTGGAATAGTAGCCCAGGGGTCCTAACTTTAAAAACTTCTCATAATTCTTATTTTTGATAGCCCGAGAAGGGGCAATGTCTTCTTCTCCTCTAACCTCTATATCCTCAGCACTTATTAATTCATCATCCTCGTCAGTCTTTCTCTTTCCCTTGGCCACTATTGATCTCTTCCTCTCAGCTTCCTGTTGTTCATCATTGTCCCTTCTACTTGAAAGGGGTGTTCTTGGAGGATTAGAGGGTGAGGGCACAAGAGTATTAGAGGGTTTAGAGAAAGGTTTCTTTTAGGGTTTTATGGCACCCCTCTTTTTATACCCTGGTATAGGTATGGACTCAGCCCTTATGGTTTTAGGGTCAATGATGGTGTACCCATCACTATCTCTTTTTTGTCGGAGAATGATGGTTCTTGATGTGGTGGGGATGGAGTCCTTGATGAAAGAGTGAAGGTGGATGATATGGAAGGTGTGAAGGGAAGTGTAGGTGAGGTATATCTTGAGGGTTGTTCCCCCCAGAGTGGGTGACCCCTGAGATGATGGAATATCCTCGTCATCTCAGTAGTCCACGAGATTTTCAGAAAATGAGGTAGAGGGTTTAGCCGATGAGGAAGCCATTGCAGGTAATCTTTTGGCGATTTGGGGATGGAGATTTTGGAAAATCTATGAGAGAGAGTATGGGGAAGTTGGATGGTTTTGAGTGTTTGAAGTGTGGGAGGGGTTTGAGGTGACGGTTGTCAGTTTTGAATGAGGGAACTTAATCATTAAAAATAAGTGTTTTGATTTTCCCGCTTAGGATGTTGTCTTATTTAAGTAAGTGGGGGCACTCTAAGGATTAGGTTCTCATGACAAAATTTATCTTAAGTAATCTAATTTTGACAGTTTTATAAAGGATGTGCATACCTTGAGGATCATCTCCCTGAGTTCTTTCCACCAACTTTCTCTTTTTTGAGAGGCTGAGTTCATTGCCACCATCCATTGTTCTTTGACATATGATCTTGCTGATGCATGAATGTTCCCTCTGAGTCCTGCAACTCTTGACTTATGCATACTCCTCCTATACCATGATTTCTTCAGATTTTTTGGTGAGAAGGTCATCCAATCACCTTGAGACTTTGCAGACGAGAGGAAATCAACTTTGTTTCCTGCCATGGGTTTATAACACGCATTTTCAAGGTGTCCAATCTTGCTCATTCCTCTCTTCCTTTCCTGCAAAGTAGTTAGTGACTCATCTTGGGTACTCATTTTAGCTTGGGTCCCTTTTTATGAGTGAAAGGATGAATCAGGTTTCTCTTGACCCAGTATGGAAGCTCCCTTTTGATAGCAACCTTTTCAATTCCTTGGATTTGAGCCAATTGATAGCATTCAAGCTTCTTTGCTTAGCTTGGATTGGATGTTTCAACTTGACTTTGTTAACAAAGTTTAGGTTCCTTTGATCAGCTTTACGATGTATTGGATATTCACTCTTGAGATATCCTTCCTTCCCACATGCGGTACACACCATATTTATAGAGTGGTTTGTCTTACAACCTGAAACCCAGCCCATGCTTGGAGGTGGTCTGACTGTTTTGAATATAAGAGAGAAGAGTTGAAGACTTTGTCCATTTCTGATTGTGTTCCAACTCAAGTTTGTCTTTAATTAGATCACTTGTTAGAGTGATGTTTCTTTCATACACTTTTGAGAGCTCTGTTTTGAGGGATTTTTTATCTTCTTCCAAGGCTTGTTGAAAAATAGTGGCTTGACTTTTTACTTTGTTAGAGAATTCCTTAAGGGTGTTCTTCAAAGAGATATTGTCTTCCTGAAGACTTTCATTCTCCATTCTTAGAGATGCATACTCATTCAACAAGTTTTCTTTCTCAGCATAGACTAAATAGTATGCATCTATGAGAATTGTTGAGAGGGTCTCGAGCTTCCTTTTGGAGCAGGTGTGAAGGTTGGATCTGAGATCAGAGAAGCATACTTTAGTTTCATCTTGATTAGTATCAATGTCTGGTTCAGAACATGCCATGAGGGCAAGGATTGCTTCAACTAACTTTTCCCTTTCTGAATCACTGTCAGTGTCACTTATATCTATGAGAGCCAATGTATCCTCTTCCTTCGCTTCCACCAGGGACATCAATGATTGATTGTTGAAATTCTCATCATCAGACTCATTACTATGTTCTTCTATAGCAGCTAGAGCCTTTTGAACTGCTAAGTCAGCTTCTTGAGAGGTTATCTTCCTATGAGATGGAAGGGTGAACTCCTCACCTTGATATATGGGTTCTTCTATGACAGCCTTTTTATGTTCTATAGCCCACAAAGGACAGAATTTGATAAGTTGATCTGGGCTGCCACATTTATGGAACAATAAAGCATCCCTTTCCTGAGCTCTGGGAATTCTTTGGTAAGTTTTGCCCCTTTTTGAAAATCCTTTAAAACCTTCTGGTTACTAATGCAAGATTTTCGTCCTCATAGTCATTATTCTCAGTGGTATTTAGAGAGATATTATTGTCCTTTTTATTAATTCTCATGTCCTTCCCTTGACTCTTCTTTAATTCATAGGTTGTTAAGTTTTCAATGAGTTCATCCATGGCCAAGGTATCCAAGTCCCTAGCTTCAGTGATGGCATCAACTTTGCTTTCACAGGATTCAGGTAGTACACTAAAAAGCTTTCTAACATCTTTACCTGAAGGTATTCCCTCTCCTAGTGAGTAAATTTCATTGAGGATAGCAGTGAACCTTATATGCATATACTGGATGGTTTCTCCTTCCTTCATCCTAAAGAATTCATACAGCCTATTCAGGTTATCTATTTTGGCTTTCTTTACAACAGTGATACCTTCAAGTGCAGTTTGGAGTGTGTCCTAAATTTTCTTTGCATCTTGACAGGAGGAGATCCTGTTATACTCATCAGGTCCAATACCACAGATCAAAATCTTTCTAGCTTTAGCATTGTTTTGAATGGCTATCTTGCTAGTAGCGTTCCATTCCTTCCTGTACTTGGGAACAGGTTACTTTCCTTTCTCCACTGCCTTTATAGGGATAGAGGGGCCATCCAGAACAATATTCCACAAGTCAGCACTTTCTCCCTGAGATGGTCCATCATTCTATTCTTTCACCAGCCATAGTACTTGCCATTGAACAATGGTGGTCTTGTTTGAGAAGAGCCTTCCTGAGCAGTTTGAGGGGCAGCCATTTGATCCTTTTCAGGTGTTAATCTTTAATGAAAAGTCCTGCTCTAATACCAATTAAAGAAAGTTGGTGCCCACTACTTATCTCAGGGACTAGGTCCTTAGCGCAATTTCACTCAAAGCAGTAAGTAAATTAACACAAAAATTTAACGTGGAAAACTCCCTAACTCCAGGAGAAAATAACCACGAACTCACTTTCACTAACTCTTCAAGTTTTATGATTACAACTCAATAATCAAAGGAACTAACTCTAGTACCTAACTCAAACAATAAAATCTTATTGTTTCAACTCACTCAAACTCTCTCTATCAAAGAAGCAAAACCCACTTCTTGTTACAACTCTCACAAACTCTCTTTCAAGAAGCCAAACCCACTTCTTGTTACACGTATCAAAAACTCTCTCAAGAATCCAAACCCACTTCTTGTTAGAAGCCTCACAACACACACTCTTTGTCCTAACAATCACACAGGATTGAACTAGAAACAAATCTCTCTTTGTGTC
Organism: Jaltomata sinuosa; assembly: GCA_003996215.1. Taxonomy (NCBI): domain Eukaryota; kingdom Viridiplantae; phylum Streptophyta; class Magnoliopsida; order Solanales; family Solanaceae; genus Jaltomata; species Jaltomata sinuosa. The sequence continues at coordinate 99,769 of QJPP01004691.1, forward strand.
TTTATTTGAAAAGATTGTTTGAGATCTCTATTTCTTGAGAATACTCCTTTTCATATTTGTGCAATAGGTGGTTGAATTTTTCATAGCTCCAATGATTTTATAGAGGTCTCAAGCTCTCTCCTCTTCTTGAAAAGGAAAGCCAGTCCTTTCCTTGTATGAGTTGGTAGCCACCTGGAACAGTCCACTCCTTGTTGGATTTGGACGTGACTTCTTTCTTCTTTATTCATACGTTCGCTGCCTTGGATATTTCCTTCTTTCTTCACACGTTTTGCTCTCTCCTTCTTTGACTAGGATTCTACCTTTTATAGTTAGTTTCCATAAATATCTTTTTACCAAAAATAGGTTTTGCCTCATTATCAAAACTTGTTTGACATGGTTCTTAAAAACCTGGGGGATACACCTATATCGGATGAAATATCCTTAAGGACAGTGTCTTTAACACGCATCAAGCTAAGTTATGAAGAATTCCTACAAGTATTTTTAGTGAAGTATTTTTTGTAAGATTTTCAACAATCTTAAGGATAGTTTAAACTTTGTTCTTATGAAAAATACTATCTCCCTCTCCCAAAAATAATATTGAAAAAAATATATTCCATGAATTTCTTTAGTGGGAATGCTTCGTGGGGTTGGCTTGGAATTGCTAAAGGTTACAACTTTATTCCAAGTACATTTGAGTTCTGGAGAGAATGTGGGTTTATTGACAAACAAAGTGGAGAAAATTGAAGATAGATACAACATGGATATTAAGGGAGTTATTATTGTGAAACGTGGCTGGAATATATGGGTTGATATTAGCAAACAAGATACCTTACTATTGGAGGTAATCTTGCACAATTGATGTTCCATTTCAATTGCTCATGTTAATAAGGTATGTAGACATGCTATAATTTGTGCTATATATTTTAAGAAGGAAAATTATGTATTTGTGTATGTAACAAACTAAGCTACTATATCCCTCAATGTAAAAGATTTCGAGAAATGATAATCCCGCTAAATAAAAATAAATTTATCGAAGAAGATGATATAATTGGTGTGGTCATTTCTCAAATGAATCTTGTGGCTGATATGTGAAAGATTGGGTTTTAGACTTTTGTGCTACTAAGCATATTTGTGCTAATAAAAGTAATTTTGTGTCTTACACCCAAGTTGAAGAAGAAAAATGAGTTATTTCTATTGGTAATTCTAGAAATACTTAACTTTTTAGAATGAAAAAGTTCTTCTTATTAAACTCACATATGAAAAATATTGGCGTTATTTGAGGTGATAAGTGATTTAAAATTTGTGTCAACTTGATTTCTATGTGATTACTAGGAAAGGTTGAATGGAAGTCTTATTTGATTTTGATAAATGTTAATAAATAACATTGTTATGGATAATGAGTATTGTAAGCATGATTTATTTGTGATAAATCTTTAAAATGCTAGTGCTTATGTTTACTTGATTGATTCATAGGACCTATGATATACTAGACCTGTTAACTTTGTCTTTATATTGAAAAATGCAGATTTAAGTTGTTCTTTTTTATGAAGAAAAAAATAATAATTCATGTCTAGATTTACTAGCTATTTTAATATTTTATATGAGTTTTTATATGATAATTGTTCTTTAGAATTTTATATTACATTGTGAAACCATATAACATACTATTTAATAGTAATTCAATTGTAATTTGAAGAAAGTTGGTGCCCACTACTTATCTTAGGAACCAGGTCCTTTGCACAAATTTCACTTAAAACAGTAAGTAAATTAACACACATAATATATGTGGAAAACCCCCTAACTCCAGGAGTAAGAACCACGAATTCAACTTTACTCACAACATTAATTTTATGATTACAAGAAGAAGAGAGCTTGTTTCTTCTCACAAACTCTCTCAAACTCTCGTTCTCTCTATCTCTCTCTCACAAGAAGCCAAATCCACTTCTTGATACAAGCCTCACAAACACATACTCTATGTCTTAACAATCACGCAGGATTGTACTAAGAACAACACTCTCTTGTGTCTTCTTTGGAATAGCTTGCTTGAGATCTCTATTTCTTGAGAATACTCCTTCTCAGCTTTGTGCAATAGGTGTTTGATTTCGTCTTAGATCCAATGCTTTCATAGAAGTCTCAAGCTCTCCTCTTCTTGAAAGGAAAAGACAATCCTTTCCTTGTAGGAGTTGGTCGCCGCTTACGATCTCTCCTTGTTGAACTTGGACGCACCTTCTTTCTTCCTTCTTTACACATTTTGATCTCTCATTCTTTGACATGGATACTACCTTTTATAGTTAGTTTCCATAAATATCTTTTTACCAAAAATAGGTTTTGCCTTATTATCAAAACTAGTTTGACAAGGTTTCTTCAATTTCCCCCTTTTTTATGATGGAAAACTCTATCCTATTTTTGAAAAAACTTGTAGCAACAGTGGAAAGAATTTGATCAAGGTAGTACACTCTTTTCATGAGCAACATTTTGATCCAGGTTCAGCATTTATAGCAACCAACCAGTATCACATAAGCACATTGCCATCATAATATTAGCACACTTTCTTCCCCTTTTTGACATCATTAAAAAGCAGATCATCCAAGAGTTAGGAGGCAGAAATGCATGAATATCAAGATAGAACATATTAAGCCAACCAGTGGCTCCAACACAAAACATATCAAAATTAGGTACAAAAATAATTTTTTGTAAATGAGAGCCAATCATAGGAGGAATTTAGCAGAGGGGGAAGGGTATAGAGTAAGGACAACTAAGGAGGATCAGGGTGCAGGCTTGGGAATAAGGTTCATAAGAGACTTGATGTTATCGAGGTGTTTTGTTTGCTGTAGCATCATCTCAGTCCTTAGAGAGTCCACTTGTCCTTGGGAAGCTGCCAGACTCTCCTTCGAGGCAACATTATCCTTCTTTAGCAGAGCAATCTCCTCATGTGCATCTTCTAGGTCCTCTAAGGATTGAGTCATGGGACTAGAACTCTTCTTCTTGGGAGCTTGTGTAGGCACACAGTCATATTCCTCCAAGGTGGAGAGAGTGATCATGTCATTTTTGGTAACTCCTTCTCCTTTCCTTAGAGGTACATCAAAGCTTCTGAACACCTCTGTCAGCAGAAACCCATAGGCTAAACCATGAGGACCAGTCCTAGGGGAAGTTACCCTACCCATGTGCTTGATCATTAGTGTTGGTAGGTTTACCTTCTCATCTAAGTCCAGGGCATTCATATACCCCATGTCCTTGAAGCTAGCCTCATGCCTCCTTTATTCTCTAGGCAATATATCCTTGTTCACAATCTCGAACAAGAGCTTGTGATTAGGATACATTTCCCCTATGAACACTTTCCTTGCTCCCTTCTTCTCCTTCCCCTGAGAGAAATTCCTAGTTAACATGCAATCCTCATCTGTTTTCCACACATATTTTTCAAGACCCTCAGAAGGTACAGACATGATTTCTCCTAATCTAGCAGAGTAAAATACAATTTCTACTCCTTTCACCCGTGAGCTTACAACCCACCCATACAACAACTTCAATTTGGCATAGAATTCTATCACCTCTTTTCTATGTACCATAGATTTAACAGTTTTAAACAAGTTACCCCAACCTTGAAAATCTAGCCTATCTAGAAGCTGAAGAATGAAATGATTTTGTAGTACCTCAGAATCAAGAATTCTCCCCTTCAGGAGAGGTTGTGTGGAGTAGTAATTAACGGGCCCTAGTCTAAAGAACTTCTCATAATTCTTGTTGGTTTTTCCAGCCTTAGGGGTGGCAAGTTCTTCTCCATCTTCCTCTTCTACAACTTCCCTATCCAGGTCTATGGGTTTATCATCATCACCTATCTTTTTCTTCCCTCGAACCACCCTAGCTCTTTTCTTCTCAGCCTCTTTCTGAGCACCATCAACCCTTTTTTTGCTAAAGGGTTTTCTTGGTGGAAGAGAGGGTGAGGGTAGAGAGTCAATGGACGATTTTGACAGGGGTCTCTTTAGGGGTTTCACAGTAGCCCTCTTTTTTGATCCATGAATGACAGCGGACTCAACCCTAGTATACTTGGGGACTAGACAAATATATCCATCGCTATTAATTTCTTCTTTGTTATGAGAGGAGGGTTTGGGGATATAGACAGAGAGGCGTCTTGGTCAGTTTCATCTGTACTCTCTGAGTAGTTCAGAGAGTCGGACTTATAATTTGAGAAGATAAAGGTTTAGGGGCAGAAGCTAGTAGTGGAGGAGCAAAGGGAAAAGTGGGAGAGGGTGATCTTGAAGGATGTTCTCCCTGAGTGGGTGAGCCTTCTAGTGAGGGGGAGTCCTCATAATCAGAGTAATCCACAAGCGAGTGGAGAGGGGAGGGAGTGGGTTTGTTAGACGAGGAAGCCATGGGAGAAACCCTGGATATTTTTAGTGAGTTTGGGGAAGATGAGATCAAGTGGAGTATGAGAGAGGGTTTCATGAAGGTGAATGGTTTCATGTATGAGAGGTGCTTGAGGTGATGGTTGTCAGATTTTGAAAAGAGGAGTCTATGATAGCAAGTCCAGTTATTTGATTTTCCCGCTTGAGAATTTGTCTTATTTGAGTAAGTGGAGCTCTTATGAGGATAAGGTTCTCATGACAGATAAATATCACTTCTGTATACTAATTTTGACAGTCTTGTAAAGGAAGTGCGTACCTTGAGGATCAGATCCCTAAGTGCTTTTCTCAGAAGCTTTTTAACACATGTTTATCTTGCTACATATATATTCCCCCATAGATCTATACCTCTTCTTGTCATACCAATAATAATCTTTGATTTTTTTTGTTAGGACCATATTTCCACCTTGAGACTTTGTATGAGAGAGGAAATCAACTTTGTTTTTAGTCATTTTTCTAAAGCAAGCATTGTCAAGGTATTCAACCTTGCTCATTCCACTCTTCCTTTCCTGCAAAAAGGTTAGTGACTCATCCTGGGTACCTAGATAAGCTTGGGACCACTTTTATGAGTGAAAGGATGAATTACGTCTTTCTTGGCCTAGTAGGGAAGCTCTCTTTTGAAGGAGAGCTTTATTTTCAACTCCTTGGACCTGAGTTTTGTTGACACTTTTCACATTTCTTTGCCCAGATTTAGTTGGACATTTCCTCTTGACTTTTTTGACAAAGTTCAGGTTCCTTTGATCATCTTTCAGATGAATTGGACATTGACTCTTGAGATGTCCTTCCTTTCCACATGTAGTACACACCATATTCATTGAGTAGTTTGCTTTACAAGCATCAGGACTAAATCCTAACCCATGCTTGGAGGTGGTTTGACTGTTATGAATATGGGAAAGAAGAGTTGAGGACTTTGTCCATTTCTGATTGTGCTCTAGCTCAAGCTTGGCTTTATTCAAATCTCTTGTTAGGGAATTGTTTCTTTAAGACAGCTCTGTGACCCTTGTCTTGAGTTTTTTGATGTCCTCTTCCAAGGATTGTTGGAGTGCAGTGGCCTAATTTTTTCCTTTGTTAGAGAACTCTTTGAGGGAGTTCTTTAAAGAGCCATTTTCTTCCTCAAGACTTTCACTTTCCATTCTTAGATATGCATAGTCATTCAACAGAGTCTCTTTCTCAGCACATACTGAATAATATGCATCTAAGAGAACTGCTAAGAGAATTTCGAGCTTTCTTTTGGAGTAGGTATGTAGGTTGGGCCTGATATCAGAAAAACACACCTTAGTATCATCTTAATTAGTGTCAGTGTCAGGCTCAGAGCATGCCACGAGGGCAAGTGGTGTTTCAGCTGACTCTCCCTCTTCTGAATCACTTTCAGAGTCACTTATAGTTATAAGGGCCAGGGTGTCCTCTTTCTTTACTTCAACCATGGCAAGTAGTGACTAATTATGAGAGTCCTTCTCATCATACCCATCAGCATGTTCTCCCATAGCAGTTAGGTCCCTTTGAATTGCTAAGTCAGCTTCTTGAGAAGTCATCTTCCTCTGAGATGGAAGGGTGAACTCCTGATTTTGATATCTGGGCTTTTCTGTGATAGCCTTCTTGTATTCTATAGCCCACAAGGAACATAATTTGATGAAGTGATTTAGACTGTCACACTTATGGCATAATTGAGCATCCCTTTCCTGAGCTTTGGGGGGTTCCTTTGAAGGTTTTGTCCCTTTTTGAACATTCTTTAGAACCTTCTAGTCACTAATGCAAGATCTTCTTCCTCATAATCAACTACTTTAGTGGTCTTGAGAGAGATAGTCTTGTCCTTTCTCTTAGTTCCAATTTTCTTTCCTTGAATCCTCTTTAGTTCATAGGTTGTTAGATTTCCAATGAGTTCATCCATGGCCAGGGTATCTAAGTCTCTAGCTTCAGTGATTGCTTCAACTTTGCTTTCCCAAGATTCAGGCAGTACACTTAGGAGATTTCTAACAGCCTTTCCAGTAGGAATATCTTCTCCTAGAGAAAAGATTTTATTGATAATAGCAGTGAACCTTGTGTGCATATTTTGAATGGATTCTCCTTCCTTCATCTTGAAGAGTTCATATTACCTATTCAGGTTGTTTATTTTTTCCTTTTTCACAGCAGTGGTACCTTCATGTGCAGTTTGTAGGGTGTCTGAAATTTTCTTTGCATCTTGACAGGAAGAGATCCTATTGTACTCATCAGGTGCAATACCACAGATCAAGATTTTTCTAGCTTTAACATTATTCTGAATGACTATTTTGTTAGCAGCATTCCATTCCTTCCTGTCCTTGGGAACATGTTCCTTCCTTTCCTCAACTGCCTTTATAGGGATAGTAGGGCCATCTAGAACAACATTCCATAAATCAGCACTTTCGTCCATGAGATAGTCCATCATTCTATTCCTCTACCAGCCATAGTAGTTACTATTGAATAGTGTGGTCTTGTTTGGGAAGAGCCTTCCTGAGCCATTGGAGGGACAACCATTAAATTCTTTTCAGGTGTTAACCTTTAACAAAAAGACCTGCTCTAATACCAATTTAAGAAATTTGGTCCCCATTACTTATCTCAGGAACCAGGTCCTTAACATAATTCCACTTAAAGCAATAAGTAAATTAACACAAAAAAATTATGTGGAAAACCCCCTAACTCCAGGAATAAAAACCACGAACTCAACTTTACTCACAACTTCAATTTTATGATTACAACTCAATAATCAAAGGAACTAGCTCTAGTACCTAAACTCAAACAATACACTAACATTGTTTCTTCTCACAAACTCTCTGACTCTCTTTCTCTGTATCTCTCTCTCACAAGAAGCCAAACCCACTTCTTGTTAAAAACCTCACAAACATACACTCTATGATTTAACAATCACGCATGATTGTTCTAAGAACAACTCTCTCTTGTGTCTTCTTTGGAATAGCTTGCTTGAGATCTCTATTGCTTGAGAATACTCCTTCTCAGCTTTGTGCAATAGGTGCTTGATTTTGTCTTAGCTCCAATGCTTTTATAGAACTCTCAAGCTCTCTTCTTCTTGTAAGGAAAAGATAATTCTTTCCTTGTAGGAGTTGGTCGCCGCCTAGGATCTCTCCTTGTTGAACTTGGACGCGTCTTCTGTAACACCCCAAAAATCCTAAGCTAATATCCCAACCTTTTTACATGAGTGTAAGGATCATTCCCTAGTGTGGTGAGTGCCTTGGATATGAATCATGTTCATAAGAAACTCCTATCATCAAGTTAAGTTGCAAGCACCTCACCTAAGTAAGTTTTCATGTAAGAATTAACTATGGTATAATTCAAATGCTCATTATTCCTAGCATATAACGTGTTAGGTAGCCTAGTACCCATCAAATTAAAGTTTTTAGAGTCTTCTTTCCAATTCCACTGACCACGCATTATTCCAAGTCTGAAGTAAAAAGTTATGGGCCATTTACTGTAGCACTGTCAGTGACTACGGCCAGGGATGACGAACCGTGGTTCTAAACCACGGTCCGTACTGTGACTCGTGGTTTCTAACCTGAACCTTAAAATTTTCATCTTTAAAACCACTGGTCGGTTCATGACCCATAGACCAAAACTACGGTCTGTAGAGTGACCCGTGGTTTATCAAAATTCAGCTTTTCTTCCCTAGATTCCATGAGTGACTTGACGAATCATCATTTTGAACTACGGTCCGTCCTGTAACTCATGGAATCACCTTCAGAAAGGGTCCAAGTCATCTAAATTCCATTAGTGGGTTGACGACCCATCAACCCATTCTACGACCCATCTTTCCATCCGTAATTCCTGAGGTTCAGAGGATCCTCATTTCCTGAAGTTAAAACCATGAGTCACATAAATCACGGACCGTAAAGTGACTCATAGAATGGAATTTCAGTAGACTCCCAGAAGTGATTCCTGAAACTATGGACCAGATGACGGTCCGTCATTCACTTTGACAGTCTGTAAACTGACTCGTGGTCCCTGAAGACGAGTCATTTTATCAGTTTTTCCAAGCTTAAGTCCAAGGGTATTTTTGTAATTTTCCACTCTTTTAACTCCTATATTAAGTCGTTTTAAGCCTATTTAGAAGGGTTTTTATTCCCACTAGCCCTGAATTCTCTCCCATTCTTTCAATCAAGTTTCAGAAGAAGAAAAGGAGTTCCACCCTCTTAAGCTTCAAGTTAGGGTTTCATCTCCAAGTCTTCATCCTCAAGTTCCAAGTTAAGAAAGCTTCTAGTTCAGGTATGTGGGTATTCAACAATGGGTTCCTCTCACCCTTGTGGCAAAAACCCCCAATTCTTATTTTGAATTATGAACTTATGAAATTTGGGTTTTGATCTAAATTGGGGAAAAACTTATGAAATCAGTTTCTAAGCATCAATTCATGGTTTCTTATTATTTATTTATAATTTGATTATGATTCCTTGATTGGTTTAAAAATCCCATGCATTAAAGTTGATTTCTAGCATGATTCCTTTCAAGTTGTGGATTTCTAAGTCAGGGTCCTTACTCAATCCTCTTGGGCTTTTCTATTAAGTATTTTCTCATGATTCCTCCATGGATTTTAAGTTCAATTTGATGCATTGATATTGTGATCTCAAGTACCTTATGTAAGTTTCATGCCTAATTCATCAAGTATGAATTTAGAAAGAAATGTATGTTTTGAACTATGGGTATCCTAAGTTTTTGAGAACTTATGGTTTGAATTTGCATGATATTAGACATGTTCTTATGTTTTTCCAATTATTTGACACTTGATATGTCACTAGTATTATATGACCTATATGTATGTTTTGGAAGTAGTATTTAGAACTGAGGAATGAGGCTCTAAGTAACCCAAGTCCAAAATTAGGTTATCGAAGTAGGGAAAGAGGGTCCTCGTTAGTAGAGAGTGTCTCCTCATGCTTATGAAAGAAGGACCTCATTAGTAGAGAGTGTCATCCCATGTTTATGAAAGAGGGTCCTCATTAGTAGAGAGTGTCTCCTCACGTTTATGAAATAAGGACCTCGTTAGTTGAGAGTGCCACCTCATGTTTATGAAAGAGGATCCTCGTTAGTAGAGAGTGTCTCCTCATGCTTATGAAAGAAGGTCCTCGTTAGTTGAGAGTACCCTTCACGTATATAAAAAGGGATCCCCGTTAGTTGAGAGTGACTCCTCGGTTACTTATGAAAAGGAATTCCATGTAGCTCACATGGTCTATTATCGGTTATAAAAAACTCCCGTACGAATGCTTTCAAGTTTTCTAAACTATTTGATATCTTATTTGAGGTTTTGACTTTTTAATGATCCTTCTGGTCATTCCCGCGTTTACGCTTTCCTTGTGCTGTAGGAGCTTAATATAAAAATTGTGCGATGATAAATTGCGTTCGTATAACCTTAATCTCCATCCCGTAGAAAGGCTTGCGAGCCTAAAATTGAGAATTTTATTAACATCGTGCGTATTTGAAAATATTTTATTTAAAAGTTGAATGTGGTAAAAAGTTATAGTTTAATTGATTTCCTAAAATATTTTAAATGTCTATGAAATATACTTTTGTTATAATATATTTGTGTATATTTTTATTTTATAAGAGTTCTATAAGTTATTAGTATTTTAACGGAGATAGTTAGTTTAGTTATGTTGAAATTTATTATTATAATATAGTAGATTTTATTAGAAATGATTTTTTATTAATTATGATATATTCAAAAAGTTATATGTATTTACCATGAATTTATGCAATACCCGAATATATACATAACAAGATAAAAATCTTGTGGTGTGCCACCTCCACTTCCACGTCGAAGTGGAGGGAGTGTCCAACAAATGAGTAATGGTAAGAGGACATCTTAGATTTTATTAGTAATTAATGACATAGCATATTAATTGATTAAATATTCCATAGTCAATTTATATAAAGGCTTAAGGTTACTAGTTTCTGAGGTGGGTTTTCTTTATAAAAGGAAAGTTTCTTCTTTCAGCAACTTGTTTACTATGTATATATAAATCATTGTGGAGAGTTTCAGAAGAACCATTTGTTTGAGGATATACTTTATTGAATTCCCAAAAGCAAAATCGAATATCTACGTCAAGTTATTCAAGCCTAAATTCGAGTTTGATTTTATTTCGGAGCCTCTCGGAGCGGTTCATGCTTGGACATCAACGTCCTAGGAACTTGTCATCGTACGACAGGTAGGTTATGGTTTAAATCTTTAGACTTCGCATATATAGAATAAAATTATATTAATAGGCATCCTTGGGTTGGGTTTATTAGGTTGGTACCACAGACCTTGACCGCTTTTCCATGATTCGTCCATTTCCTTCCTCTGTTGTATGCAGTATTCTCAGTAGTTGATATTATCACCATTGTGGTCCTGTGAGGCCTTGTTGACTCTGAAACATAGAATGTGGGTTATTGGGAATGTCCGCGAGGTCCCGGGTATAGAAATATTCTTCTAGGCTGGTTATGCTTGCTGAGTAGTTTCGAAGCCTGTGCAGGGCCGTTAGGTTGATTGTGAGATTCTTGGTGTCTATCTGTGTTGATTATTCATTTCCATGCATATAAAGATGTATTTATCCATGTTTTACTATGATTTTTGGCTTCAGGCCTACTGGGACTATTTTTCTAAACTTTGCATGGCCCCAGGGGCCAGTTTTCGATGGAAATGAATTGGGAAATGATTTGATTTTACTGGTGGATCTTCTTGGGGTAAAGAAATTCAAATTATGATTTTTATCACCAGTTTTACTATTAACACTAGACTCGGCAGGGCCGGGGTGCTAGTTGAGTTTTCTTACTATTTGTGATGGTTTTAGTCTCGGTCAGACCGAGCACCTGAGATGATTTTCTACTATTTAGACCCGATTACGCCCAGGCACCCTTGGAGGGGTTTTGAGTCATTATCTACTTCTTTACTCCAGGACAGGGTCTGAGCAGGCTTATTCGAGACTGGGTCTCTATCTTGAACACAAACTTGCTTCCGAATGACATGTTTTGATACTGAGTTTTAGTATGGGGTCCGGGACCTCCATGGACCTTGCCATCCAGGCCTGGGGCTTCGGGTTGCGTATGCCAAATGGAGGGTATATGGGGAGTAGAGGTATACGGGCAGTGTCCTTCCCCTACCTGCTGGGCCCAATCGGCACCGAAGGGGGTACATACAGAGATACCATTTCACTTGAGATCTTCATGCATCACATCATTCATTGTTTGAGGCTCTACCCTTGCTTGCTATTTTTTGATTGTACGCTCTGGTAGTATGGGATGCCAGAGGGTTTGTTTTCACTTGTTTGTGTTCCTTGGTTGTATGGGCGGCCGGGGGACTGTAGGTAGACTCTTGTTATTTACTTACAGAATTGTTCCCTGTTACGGTTAAGTATGAAATTTGTTACTGCTAGGCTGTTAGTTTCTGGATTTGAGATTGATATGATTAGTTGATTTTGATTCCTGTCTCCGAGCATGCCTATCATTACTCTTCCCCTCTTCCTCTTACACTTAAGGTTACTGGTATACCGTCCATTTCATAAACTTATTATGTATATACTGTTATTGCAAGGATCCCAGGTGCGTTGTTTCTTTATTTCACCTGTGCTTGTGCGTATATATTCTACTTGCTAGCCTTGTATGTTGCTCTATTGTCTTCCCTCTGGGCTAGTTCCTGTGTACTTTTTTGTTGATTTTTGTGACTTCTTGTTTCTATTCTGTCTGTTATTACTCTTTTATCTTATATATGCCCAGTCGGCCTATGATACCTACCTAGTACCTTATGCTTCGCATTTGGTGCTCACCCTACACACTGTATCCTCTGCTGCAGATCCTAGTGTGAGCCATTGCCATTAGCTCGTGGAGACTCGTGCGAGATGCTGTTTTGTCATATTCCAGATTGAGGGTTAGCTCTTGGCTACCGAAGCTTAGCTTTAGTTTATCTTTTGCTTATGTACTCTATTACCACTCATAGACATTTATGTATATATTATTTTGGATCCTTTTGTATTTATGGCATGTAGATTCAGCTCTATACAATGATACCAGGTCTTGGGTTTGCTTTGGCGCCTATATATACACTTGTTGTTCTTTCCTTTATCTTAGGTATCCCTTGTTTCTACCTATTTTATGTATTCTTCTGCTTGTTGGTTAGATAGTACACCATTACTAACCGTTCTGGGCTATGGGAATTGGTTCGCCTACTGTGGGGTTGTAGGTGCCATCATGACTGAGAAAGTGGGTTGTAACAACTTGGTATTAGAGCCTAGGTTCACCGGTGTCATCGGTATAGGAGCTAGTCCTGCGGATCGGGGCGGAGATGTCCGTACTCAATATTTGGGAGGCTACAGTGGCATCTTAGGAAATACTACTTTCTTATTGCCTCTATATCATGCGTCTTATCATTGATGGTTTCCTAAAATCTCATTTGTTCTAGTTCATTCTTTGGCGGATGATTCATACGAGATTAATTTACCAGACTTATCCAGGGTTCTATGACCGTATCTGAGTACGATACCTGCTTCCACCAGCTTGATCCATTTGGGGTTATGATCATGCCTACAGAGCCTAATAGAGTTTGTATGTTTGTCTGGGTGGTTGCGGACAGAGCTTAGACAACCAACGGAGATCTTAGTTGCTAGTGGTTGGTCATTTCAGGCTATTACAGACTATGACCATATAGTGGAGGACTTGCACCGACCTGATCAGGGGGCTAGAGATAAGAGGCCTCGTTATCAGGGTAGCTTCAGTGATTATCGACAAGGTGGTAGAGGTTCGGGACAGTGGGGCCGGGCTCATTAACCACAGCAGCACCAGGGTCAGTCCAGCCGACCGATTCAAGCTTTACTTTAGACTTTCAATAGTACCCAGTTCGAAAAGGTTCAGAGCACCCATCAGGGTTATAGTGGTCAGTCTTCGAGGGGTACAAATTCTGGGGCATTAGGCCGTGGTGGCCCTATGGGTTCAGCTGGTTCATCCCAATAGAGTAGGTTTTCAGGAACTTGTTTTACTTGTGGTGTGATTAGTCATTTTGTTAGAGATTTCCCCCAGAGTGGTACAGTTCAGCCTGCAGCTACTCTGGCTCAGCCTATGCGAGCAATTCATCCACCGATTAGTAGGGGTGGAGGTCGGGCAGGTGGAGGTCCTTGTCAGTTCTATGTGGTCCCTGGGAGACCGGAGGTAGAGGCCTCAGATACTGTGATTACATGTATAATTTCTTTGTGCAATCAATCTGCTATGGTTTATTTGATCCTGGATCCACTTGTTCAAATGTATCTTCCTACTTTCTGCCTTTTTTAGGGTTGGCTAGTGAGCCATTATCTGTTCTTATTTCTATTTCGGCCCCAGTAGGAGATTCTTTAGTAGTGGATTGGATTGTGAGATCCTGTGTGATATCTGTTGGTGATTTGGAGACTTTGGGTGATTTGATGATACTTGATATGTTAAATTTTGATGTAATACTGGGCATGGATTGGTTATCCCCTCACCATGCGGTTTTGGATTGTTATGCCAAGACCGTTATCATAGCCGTGCCCGGTGTATCCCTGGTTATATGGCAGGGTTATGTTAGCCATGCACCATCTGGGATCATCTCTTGTCTTCGAGCTAGGGAGTTGATTTCCATTGGTGTTTAGCTTATCTAGCATATGTCCGAGATGCTAGTGTTGACCCTTCATATCCTGAGTCTGTTCATGTGGTTAGAGACTTCCTAGATGTGTTTCCTACCGACCTGCAAGGCCTTCCACTTGAGAGAGATATTGATTTTGCTATTGAATTAGAGCCGGGCACCAGGACCATTTCTATTTCTCCTTATCGTATGGCTCCTACTGAGTTGAGAGAGCTTAAGGAGCATCTCCAGGATCTATTAGCTAAGGGGTTTATTAGACCAAGTGTGTTGCCTTGGGGTGCTCCTGTTCTCTTTGTGAAGAAGAAGGATGGGTCGATGCCGATGTGTATTGATTATCGATAGCTAAATAGGGTGACAGTGAAGAATAGGTATCTGATGCCGAGGATTGATGACTTATTTGATCAGCTTCAAGGTTCAGTCATGTTTTCAAAGATCGATTTGAGGTTCGGTTACCATCAGTTGAGAATTAGGGTGGAGGACATCCCTAAGACAACATTCAGGACATTTTATTGCCATTATGAGTTCCTGGTAATGTCTTTTGGGTTGACTAATGCCCCCGCAGCCTTTATGAACTTGATGCATAGGGTACTTGGCCCGTATTTGGACTCATTTGCTATAGTTTTCATAGATGACATCTTGGTATACTCGCAGAGTAGGGATGAGCATGACCAGTACTTGAGGACTATACTCCAGACTTTGAGATATCATCGGTTTTATGCCAAGTTCTTAAAGTACGAGTTTTGTCTTGAGTCAGTTGCATTCCTAGGCACGTGGTGTCTAAGGATGGGATTAGGGTTAATTTGGGAAAGATTTCAGTGGTTTGTGATTGGCCTAAACCTACTACTGTTACTGAGGTCCGCAACTTTATTGGGTTAGCAGGTTACTACAGACACTTCATTCAGGGATTTTCTTCCATAGCAGCACCCTTGACTATGCTGACAAGGAAGAATGTACCATTTCAGTGGTCGGATCAGTGCGAGGATAGCTTTCAGAGGCTTAAGGCCTTATTGACTTCAGCTCTAGTTTTGACTTTACCGATTGAGGGTCAGAGCTTCTCCGTGTATTGTGATGTTTCTGGGGTTGGTATTGGTTGTGTATTGATGCAACAGGGTCGAGTGATAGCATATGCATCGAGGGAGCTGAAGGTTCACGAGAGAAACTACCCCACCCATGACTTTGAGTTGGCAGCAATAGTTTTTGCACTCAAGATTTGGAGGCATTACCTATATGGAGTTCACTATGAGATCTTCACTGATCACCATAGTCTTCAGTATATCACGAGTCAGCGAGAGCTGAACTCGAGGCAGAGGAGATGGGTCAAGTTACTGAAGGACTATTACTTAACTATTATATATCATCCAGGCAAGGCAAATGTGGTAGCGGATGTCTTGAGCCGAAAGACGATGAGTATGGGCAGCCTAGCTTCACTTTCAGTTTTTGAGTGACCGTTGGCCTTGTAAATCCAGTCCTTGGCTAACCGTTTAGTTAGGCTTGACTTGTAGGATCCTAGCAGAGTTCTCGCCTGCGTCGAGGTTCATTCTACTTTGATTGATCAGATTTAGAGCAATCAGTTTGAGGATCAGCAGTTGTGTGACCTTCGTGATCAGGTTGTCCAGTGTGAGGACTGTCTGGATACTCTAGATTCAGATGGGATTCTGAGGTTTGATAGTCGCCTTTGTATTTCGAGGGTTAGTGATTTGATTCAGTTGATACTTCGTGAGGCACATTGTACTAGATACTACATTCACCCTGGCATAGAAAAGATGTATAGAGACTTGAGACAACTTTACTGGTGAATTGGTATGAAGCGGGACATAGCGGAGTTTGTATCTCGGTGCTTGAACTGTCAGCAAGTGAAGTTTGAACACATGAGACCTGGTTGTTTGATGCAGCGAACTTCCTATTCCTGAGTGGAAGTGGGAAGGGATTACTATGGACTTCGTTGTTGGTTTTCCTCGTACTTCTCGTGGGTTTGATTCCATATAGGTGATTGTTGATAGCTGACTAAGTCAGCACATTTCTTGCCAGTTCAGCATTCTTATGGTGTAGAGAAGTTAGCTCAGATCTACCTTTGTGATATTGTTCGGTTGCACGGGGTCCCAGCTTCTATTATTTCAGACCACGACACTCAGTTCACCTCTCAGTTCCAGAGGGTTATTCAGCGAGATTTAGGTACAGAGGTTCAGCTTAGTACTGCTTTCCACCCTCAAACAGATGGCCAGTCCGAGAGGACCATTCAGCTCTTAGAGGATATGCTTCGGGCTTGCGTTCTTGACTTTGGAGGTTTGTGGGATCAGTTTGTGCCTTTGACTGAGTTTGCTTATAATAATAGTTTCCATTCGAGCATCAGCATGACACCTTTCGAGGCCTTGTATGGTAGGCATTGCAGATCACCGATTGGTTGGTTTGATGGTTTTGAGTCTAGGCCACAGAGTAAAGATTTGCTTTGAGATTCTTTAGACCGAGTTTGAGTGATTCAGGACAGACTTCGGGTAACTCAGAGTAGGCAGAAGAGTTATGCTGATTGTAGAATTCGTGCCCTGGAGTTCAGTGTTTGTGACTTGGTATTCCTCCGTGTGTTGCTCATGAAGGGTGTGATGAGATTTGGTCGGCGGGGCAAGCTTAGCCCCATGTACATTGGACCGTTTGAGATTCTTCAGAGGGTTGGTAGTGTTGGTTACATGTTAGCTTTGCCTCTGATATTTTCAGCTATGCACTCAGTTTTCCATGTATCAATGTTATGGTGGTATGTTCCAGACGAGTCTCATGTATTGCATTGGGATTCGGTTCAGTTTGTTGAGAGTTTGTCCTTTGTTGAGGAGCCAGTTGCTATACTAGCCAGAGATGTTAGGAGGTTGCGGTCTAGGGAGATTCTGGTTATTAAGGTTCAGTGTAGGCACCGTCCAGTTGAAGAGGCTACCTGGGAGACCGAGAGATATATGCGGGCTCAATATCCAGCTGTTTGAGCCTTCAGGTACTTCCTTGTCCTTGACTTTCGAGGATGAAAGTCCATTTTAGTAGTGGATGATGTAATGATCCTTCTGGTCATTCCCGCGTTTACGCTTTCCTTGTGTTGTAGGAGATGAGTATCAAAATCGTGCGATAATAAATTGCGTTCGTATAACCTTAATATTCGTCCCGTAGCAAGGCTTGCGAGCCTAAAATTGAGAGTTTTATTAATATCGTGCGTATTTGAAAATATTTTATTTAAAATTTGAATGTGGTAAAATGTCACGACCCAATTTCTCGGTCATGATGGCACCTACAACCCCCGGTAGGTGAACCAACCCCCGTAGCCCAGAACAGCTAGTAATGGGCTACTATCTAGCAAATAAGGGAACAAGATGAATAAAATAGATAACATGGATATAAATATATATACATATGCGGAAACTAAACCAAACCCCAAGACCTGGTATCATAGTACAGAGCCAAACTACATACATGGAGTGCAAATAAATCAAAACTATATATACAGATGTCTCTGAATGGTAATAGAGTAGATGAAGCGAAAGATAAACTAAAGCTAAGCTCCGATCGCCAAGAGATCACCCTCAGTCTGAGGTAGTCCCCAACAGATCTCCAAGCACGATTCACAACGATCTATCGGCGATGTCCCACGCTAGGATCTGCACCCAAAGATGCAGGGGGTAGGGGTGAGCACCAAATGCAAAGCATAAGGTACCAGTAGGTATAATAGGCCGACTGGGCACATATAAGATAAAAGAGTAGTAATAGACAGAATAGAAGCAATCAGTCACAGAAATCAACGAAAGGTACACAGGAACTAGCCCAGAGGGAAATCAACAGAACCACATATGAGGCTAGTAAGCAGAATATACACACCATAGGCACAGGTGAAGGTAAGAAATAACGCACCTGGGGTCCTTGCAATAACAATGTATATAAATAAGTTTACGAAATGGATGGAATACCGGTAACCTCAAGTGTAAGAAGAAGAGAGAAAGAATAATTATAGGCATGCTCAGAGACATGAATCAACTCAACTAATCATACCAATCTCATACTTATCCATAATAGAGAACCATTCTGTAAGTAAAAAGCAAAAGTCTACCTACAGTCCCTCGGCCGCCCATACAACCGAGGAACACAAACAAGTGAAAACAAACCCTCCGGCATCCCATACTACCGGAGCGTACAAACAGCAAACAGCAAACAAGGGTGGAACCTCGAACCATGAATGATATGATGCATGAAGATCTCAAGTGCCATAGTATCTCTGTATGTACCTCCTCCGGCGCCGATCCGGCCCAGCAGGTAGGTTCCATGGAAGGACTCTGCCCGTATACCTCTACTCCCCCGTATACCCCTCTTCCGGCACACGCAGCCCGTAGCCCCTGGCCCGGATAGCAAGGTCCATGGAGGTCCCAGACCCCATACTAAAACTCAGTATCAGAACATGTATCAAGATAGAGACACAGTCTCGATATCAAGATAGAGACCCAGTCTCGAATATGCATGCCCAGACCCTGTCCAGGACTAAAAATAGTAGGAGAATATCTCAAAAAACCCCTCCAAGGGTGCCCGGGCGTAGCCGGGTCTAAACAGTCAAAAGTCATCTCAGGTGCTCGGTCCGACAGAGGCTAAAAATCATCTCAAGTAACAAGAAAACTCAACTAGCACCCCGGCCCTGCCGAGTCTAGCGATAATCATAAAACTGATGATTTTAAACATAATTTTACTTTCATGCCCAAAAATCTCCACAAGTGAAATCAACCATTTCCAAATCATTTCCATAAAAAACGGGCCCCCTGGGCCATGCAAGGTTTAGAAAACAGTGCCAGTAGGCCCGAAGCCAAAACCACAGTAAAACATGGACAAAACCTCTTTATATGCATGGAAATGGTATGATCACACATAATAGCTGCCCCGCAGCTCACAATCAACCTATCGACCCTGCACAGGCCCACAACTACTCAGCAAGCATAACCAGCCTAGAAGGATAATTCTATGCCCGGGACTCGCGGACATTCCCAAATTCCCACCTTCTATGTTCCAGAGTCAGCAAGGCCTCACAGGACCACAAGGGTAAATAAAATATAACGGCAAATACTACAAACAACGGAGGAACAAAAGTAGGCGGACATGAATAAAGCGGTCAAGGTCTGTGGTACCAACCTAATAAACCAACCCAAGGATGCCCATTAATTCAATTTTATTTTATATATACGGAGTCTAGGCAAAATAAACCGTAACCTACTTGTCGTCCGACGACAAGCTGCTGGAACAACGATGTCCAAGCTCGAACCACTCCGAGAAAATCCAAAACTAAATCGGAATCGGGATCGGATTTGGGATGGAACAACTTGACGTAGATAATTGATGTACTGTGGTAATTTTTGCACCAAGATTACATTTAAAAGTAATGTTTATCAACGTTCGCAGCAATTTAGCATGCAATTGATCATTGCTTAAAGTGAATAGGCAGCATTTGATTGTTGGCCACCCATATATTAGTAACAAATAAATGAAAGGGTAAAGTGATCATTAATTAATGCCACCAGTGAAGAATTATGTCATATGCTGCCACTTATTCGTTGATAATGCTTGCTGGCCACTCCCTCCACCTACACGTGGAGTGGAGGTGGCAATTGCAAGGCAACAAAATAATATTTTTGTCCCGTTATTTATATACTCGGGTATTGCATAAATTCGTGGTAAAATAAATATAATATTTTAAATATACCATAATTGATAGAAAATTATTTCCAATAAAACCTACTATATTATAATAATAAATTTCAACATAACTAATTTTACTATCTCCGTTAAAATATTACGGAGTATAAAAACTTTATAAAATAAATTACATATTACACTTATATCGTATCAAAGATATTTTTCATAAACCGTTTTAAAATATTTTGAAAGCAAATAAATAATATAATTTTTTACCAAATTCAACTTTTAAAATAACGTATTTTCAAATACACGCACGATACTAATAAAGTTCTTAAGTTTAGGCTCGTAATTCGCCTACGCACGATTTCGATATTCAAAAATTCTCTCGGGATCCTTCCTTATATTTTATCACTGTTTTAGAACTGAAATGGCATTTCAAAACGTAAAATTGAGGCTTAAGTCGGGTTAAACCCGACCCGATTCGCGACCCGGTTTCGCAACCCGTTTTCTGCCAGACAGTCCGCGGTAAAACAGTCATAACTCTTTGCTCCGAGATTATTTGGATGTGCGGTTTTGTGCGTTGGAAACTAGACTCGTAGACCTTCGATTTGGTATTTCGGGGGACTTCTAACTCTTTATATATTGAGAGAAAAGCCCTGAGACATTTGACCCAAAGTTCAGAAAATTTGTTAAAGATCTTACGATATCTTTTGTCGATTTGCTTGACTTCAAAACTTAAACGTGGAAATGACCGGAAGGGTCATTACATCATCCACTACTAAAAAGGGCTTTCGTCCTCGAAAGTCAAGGTCAAGGGGGTACCTGAAGGCTCAAACAACTGCGGATACTGGGCCCGCATATCTCTCTCGGTCTCCCAGGTAGCCTCCTAGACTGGACGGTGCCTCCACTGAACCTTAACAATCGGGATCTCTCGAGACCTCAATCTCCTGACATCTCTGGCCAAAATAGTTGCCGGCTCCTCAACAAAGGTTAAATCCTCACCCAACTGAACTGAATCCCACTGCAACACATGAGACTCATCTGGGATATACCGACGCAGCATCGAAACATGAAACACAGGATGTATAGCCGAAAACATCGGAGGTAAGGCTAACTGATAGGCAACGCTACCAACCCTCTGAAGAATCTCAAACGGCCCAATGTACCTGGGGCTAAGCTTGCCCCGCCTACTAAATCTCATCACGCCCTTCATGGGCGATACACGGAGAAACACCAAGTCACCGACACTAAACTCCAAGGCACGAAGCCTACGATCAGCATAACTCTTCTGCCTGCTCTGAGCTGCCCGAAGTCTGTCCTGAATCACTCGGACTCGGTCTAAGGAATCCCGAAGCAAATCTGTGCTCTGCGGCCCAGTACTAAAACCATCAAACCAACCTACCGGTGATCTGCAACGCCTGCCATACAAAGCCTCAAAAGGTGCCATGCCGATACTCGAATGGAAGTTGTTATTATAAGCAAACTCTGCCAAGGGAACAAACTGATCCCAAGAACCTCCAAAGTCAAGAACACAGGCTCGAAGCATGTCCTCCAAAATCTGAATGGTCCTCTCGGACTGGCCATCTGTCTGAGGGTGGAAAGCAGGTACTAAGATGAACCTCTGTACCCAAATCTCGCTGAATAGCCCTCCAGAACTGAGTGTGAACGCGGTCTGAAATAATAGAAGCTGGGACCCCATGCAATCGAACAATCTCACGAAGGTAGATCTGAGCTAACCTCTCTGCACCATAAGAAATCTGAACCGGCAAGAAATGTGCTGACTTAGTCAGCCTATCAACAATCACCCATATGGAATCAAACCCATGAGAAGTACGAGGCAAACCAACAACGAAGTCCATAGTAATCCCTTCCCACTTCCACTCAGGAATGGGAAGTCGCTGCATCAAACCACCAAGTCTCATGTGCTCGAACTTAACCTGCTGGCAGTTCAAGCACCGAGATACGAACTCTGCTATATCCCGCTTCATACCACTCCACCAGTAAAGCTGTCTCAAGTCTCTATACATCTTTGCTGTGCCAGGGTGAATGGAGTATCTAGTACAATGTGCCTCATGAAGTATCAACTGAATCAAATCACTAATCCTCGGAACACAAAGGCGACTATCAACCTCAGAACCCCATCTAAATCTAGAGTAGCCCGACTG